>PVKH010012191.1:12500-17388 GCA_004027955.1 Chaetophractus vellerosus | reverse complement strand
CAACGAAAATAAAGCATGTGTAAAGCAGGGTGTGATATCTGCTTTGAAGAAGGCCCTTGGCTTTCTTTTTGAACTCTGTTGGCTCCATGTACAACCTATACTGTGGGAGGAAGTTTCTAAGTCCCAATGACTCCTGGGAAGAGTCCCAACCCTTGTTAGTAGCTGAGCTGCACAGCTTATAGTCACAACTATAAATGGTACACATTTGTTGAAGTGATTATTGTATGAACAGTGCTGCAGTCCATTGGACAAATCAGTCCAATTGGATTTTCAGGCAGTGACTCTGGGGGGACTCACAGAGCATGAGGGCTGGGCCTGGGGTGGGATGGGGGACTAGACATTTGGGAACTGAGCATTCGCCTTGGGGAAGGGGCTAAGGTGACAGAGAGGGCATCCCTACCTGAGGCTCCTGCTACCTAAGGAGAGTGCCCAGGAAGGGGATGGATGCATGAGGGATCTTGGTAGTCCAGAGAAGTGATGGCGAGGATCTTGGGACTGCCTCTTATAAATCTGGTTATTTGCATAATATCTTTCTCCCCCACTGGGCTGTAAACTCCACGAAGGCAGAGACCTATCTAACATAGGGCCGGATAGGTGGAAGAGCTCAATAGATCATTCTTGAATGAATAAGGATATGGACAAATGAATGGGTAAAGACTCCAATGCAACGCTCTTTTGTCCAGGCCTCCCCAACCTTGTTTAGCCTTTGAGGTTGAGCATTTAATTGCACTGATGCGCTGGGTGTGCTGTAGCAGGTTTCTCCCCATCCTGACCTCCCTACAGTTCTGTCTGAGTCTCGTGTTCACATGCCCATGCGCTTTCGGGGGCCCCCCTCTATACAAAGTTGGCACAGCACTGGGGCCTAGGAGAGATGTTAGCCAATAGAAGCCAGGCCCAGTGGAAGTGTGTCCTCCCATTCCCCTCCCACGCCCCAGGTTCCCAGCCCACTGGGGTCCAATGGCACCACTAAACCACCGAGAGCTGCCAGTCTCTTGTGGGGTGGTAAGATGGCTTCCCTGCCAGAAACAGGATGTCAGCTCCTTAGTTCTAAAATGGGCTAGAAGGTGGTGCATGGCAAAGTGCTGGGATCTACTCTGAACATAAGAGTGAAGCTTATTTGGCCAGCTTCAGACATGGGAGGCTCAGACAATGACTGGAGATGAGCTATTAGAGATGAAACAGATGGGTGCACAGTGCTTCCACCGGCACAAAATGTAGGGCAGCTGCCAGATGCTCCTTCCACACCTGACTGGCTTCTTAGGGAGAGCTGGGCCTCAGCCAGCCCTGCCACCCCTCAGAGAGGTGGGGATGGGGGGCAGAGGGAGGCAGGAGCCCAAGACCATAGGCCTCCCTCTCCCAGCCACACCATGAGTGCCTCTAAAACTTGGGCCAGAACCAAGTTACCTTTGTATTCCTCAGCCCAGGACTGACACAGAGTAGGTTCTAAGTAAATGCTTGATGGATAGATGGATGGATGGGTGGGTGGATGGATGGATGGATGGATCTCACAGGCACTTTTTCTACCCAAGGTCCTGCCAGGATCTAAGCTAGAAAGGCTCATGAAAACAGTATCTGCCTACCAATGCTGGCTTCTTGGCCAGCTTCTAAGGGGTTAATCTTTCTCAGAGTAGGTGTTAGGAGGACCACATTCCCCTCTCCTAAGTCCTTTTGTTATGCAGGTGAGGTGGGGGGTCTGTGAGTATCCTCTTAGGCTGAAACTGAGGCCCACAGTCTAATTAGAATCTTGACTCTTCCCTTACTGAGTGAGACATTGGACAAGTCATTTACATTCTCTCAATCTCAGTTTGCTCTTCTGTAAAATGGAGATAATACTACCTGGGGATTGTTGTAAAGATTAAATGAACCATTTTAGGTAAAGTATCATCATCATCTTCTTCTTCATCACCTTCATCATCATCATCATTTGAGGATATAGAGGCAAGACAGACAATCAGCTGGAACTGACGGGGGATTGACTGAATTGCAAGGATGAAGATATGAAGAGATTTGGGGTTTGGGTTTGGATTTTGCACCCAAGATGGAAAAATTCATAAAACCAAGTCTTTCCAACCAGGGAAAGAGAAATGGCATATTTCTTCCAAAAGGTGCCTCTTGGGCTCCTGTGAAGTCAGTGATGATAAAGGGAAGCCCAGGGCGCAAGGGAATTTCCCGGGACCACCCCCCATCCCAGCTCTGTCTGCTGGGGCAGGGAGAAGGCAGAGTGAGGCTCGTTAGTCTCTTCATGTCTCCCCCTAATACATCCACAGTGCTGTTAATCATCTCAGAAAGCAGCTGTGCTCTGGAACAATGGCTTCGAGTTACTGGTTTTCTGTCCTTTCTTGAGCTCAGAGCATTTTCTCAAGTCTTTTGCTATGTACCTTTTTAAAAAGTGAAATGCCTTCTCCTAGCTGAGAGGGCCTTGGCTTTGCAGATATCCAGCTCAATGGGCTATTTCTCTCTGGTTTCTCAAAATCGTCCTTCACCCGGGAGAAGCACTCTGTACATTCTCACATTTAACCAAGGAAATCCACGAAGCTGCCTGTGGGTGCCTCCGAAATGATTTCCAGGTAATATTCTTTGCATGACGTCTAGGAAATGATATTCTAGTAAATAGCAGCAGCTTCCTGGGAGAGGGAGTGGGTAGGAGGCAACTTTCTCCCTCTAGGCTGTAATCTCAGGGATTTTTGGTCTGAGAGTGGCTCAGATTCTTCTGATTTGATTTCTTCTACCCTGCAGGGGACAGCATTGGGCAAAGAACTGTGGAATTCATAGGATAAAAGAAATATTGGCTTCCAATTATCCAAATTATTGTCTGCTAATTGAAGTACAAAAAGGGTATTTTTTTTTCTCCTTTGGTTGGTACAAGCATCTCGTCTCTTAAATCTCTTTGATTGAGCAAAACTGCTATTGGAGTGTTTACTTTAAGCCATACATCATTTTCCTGATTACTAGTTGTTCAGGAACGTCCTTGCTCACGGAGGCAAGCTTTAACGGGAGAGCAGTTTGTCATTGTTACGAATGTAGATTGTATTTGTCACCCTGGCTGAAAAAAAATTTTTAAACATGGACATCAGGCAAAAAAAACTATATACTCTATGTCATAATCACGTATGCTTTCTCATATAGATGAGCACTGTCTTGGGTGGGTTCTTCAGGAAATAGACTCTGAGGTGGAGATTTGTGTGCTGGAAGTTTATGGGGGAGTGTCCTCAGAACCCACAGCTGCTGGGAAGTGAGGAAAACAGGAGAGGACAGAGGGTGAAGGAAAGTGGGGCTGTGGGGCTGCAGGTGCAACAGCAGCCCATCCGATCTCATGGGGAAGGGGCACAGTGGCTGAGGTGACCCTTCAGGCTTGTCCCAAATTGAGACCAAAGGGCTGGGCTTTGGTACCCCAACACTCAGCAGTCTTTGGACGTGTGCATCTCCCTAAACCCCAGTGAGGGCAGCAGCTGTGAGCAGTGGGGAGGTGAGGGGGTGAGTGGGATCTGGGCAACACACCACGGAATCCGCTTCAGCCACATAGAAGCAAACAGGCTTTAAAGGCAAAACATAGTTTGACACAAGTGCTGTTTGAAGAGGCGTATGGAAAGCCAGCGGAAAGCTTTCTCAGCGTCAGCAGCTCAGATGCTGTGGTCTTCAAACTCTTTTTGGAATGGAACTCTGCAAAGTCGCCGGTAGCTTTGTTTATTCTGAGCAGATGCAAAGGAGTTATCTTTGAACTTCTGCCGGCGATCAAAGGAGCTGATGATGTAGAACAGGTCCATGGGCCATCTCCTTCCTGCTCATCATCTATCATCCCAAACCTCCACCTCATTTCAGAGTGATGATCGCACCCCAAACACATTAAATTAATCACCACTCGAGGCCAGCCAGGTGTCTTGCCTCCAGAAATTATCTCACTGCAGCAAAAGAACAGCCTGGATCTGATAATGTCTCATAACTTCATTTAAAGAGCACTGCAGAGTCGTAGGGGAGCCACTGACAGATTTGCAAAGACACAAAGAGCCAGCTCTGGCTTCATGCAACAATCAGGTGGCAACTGTTTCAGGTAAAGGCCCTGTCTGGGGTAGAGAAGGCACACCTTGATTTAAAGCAGTGCTAATTAAGTCACCAGCTTCTAACAAAGGAGAATGCTTGTAGGGCAGATTCAGGCTCCCACACAGAATACCTCTGTTCATTTTGGAAACTTTATGATGGTTTTGCATGACCCAGGCTCAGGCTGGGAGAAGCCCTCAAAGACACACTTAGCAGCAGATTGTTAGATGATCCAACAAAGCTCTGATTTTGAAATTCCATATGACAAGCTCTGCTTATAACTTAACAGTGGCTGATAGCGGCCAGCTCTTGTATCCTGTATGTATATTTTATTTTATATATGCAGCCCTCTGGCAACGTCCTGCACGTTTCAATCAATCAGAAGCCCCATTTGTCAGTTCTGTGCAGAGTTCTGTGCTTCTGAGGCTGTGGCAGAGAGAAAACAATCACGGAGTAGATATAACAATGATTGTCTTTATCTAATCACGTGGCATTTCCAATATCAAAATCTGTGAAGGAAGTGCATTCCTGCAACACACAGAATGCAAGATTCACAAACGCCAGGCAGGTTTTTACCAATGAGCTTAGCCTCCGTTTTAGATTAGCAGCAAATCCTTATAACTTGGCTCTAATTGAGAGCTTAGCTGCTGCGATTAAATTCTTTTTCAGAAACAATAGTGCCTACATGATACCTCTTACTGAGAACACTCTTCCTCTCTATCGGAAACTATCCAAACAGATGAGAATTAAGGCAAAACACTTTATAAAATAATACTCCCAAAGGACAGGTTGGCACGTTTGATTAAGAGAAGCCTCTGATAGCGTCTGTGAATAAAATAAGGCCGTCCTAAGT
>PVKH010012191.1:0-7500 GCA_004027955.1 Chaetophractus vellerosus | reverse complement strand
CGTGATTGATGACCTCCCTGAGACTTGATCTGATGAGATTCTTCCCACCGTGGGCAGGAGCCCGATGCCACTATGTTTGCAATCATGCCTTCAGCTCTTTTCATCAGATCACACCGATGAGATGCTTGAAGAAAAGGATGGGAAAATTAATGACTACAATGAAATATTTGCATTTTTCCAGGGCTGGAAAAAACAATGAACAAGAGATGTGACAACCTCAATTATTTGGTGGTGCTAAGAGCTCGGAGACAGCTCCTGCTGGAGAGGGCTGTTGGGAAGCCCGGGGGTGTCAGGCTGGCTGGAAAAATGGCAGGTGACAAGGACAACATTTTTTTTATGCCACACAGGCCCACAGAAGCTCAGCTAAAAAGACAAATTGCAGGAGCAATTTCTTATGGAGGGGGAAATTTGTCAGCATTTAAGCTTGTTCTTCCACAAAGGTGGGACCATGGTTTGAAAACAAGCCGGGAAGCAGACAAAGGAATGCAATCTGATATCTGCCAATCAATACAACTGCCAATGGCTGGGTCTTCTTTGTTTAACATGGTTTGGGGGCTCTGTGAGGACTGCACATGTACGGAGCCGAACACTCCCTGCCCACTGGGAACTCATTTGGAAGGGACCCCAGTCTGCTGGAGACTTAATTTGGCTTTTTCCAAAGCCTGCTCCAGCCAGTTTTCTGGGCAAATTTCCCTCCTGAAGATGCCCAAACAAATGGATTTATCATCCAACATGTTGCCAGCCACAGAGGCACCGGGAGCCAGAATGCAAGCATAAAATAAAATAAATACCTTTGGATAAAGGAGATGGCAACATGTCTCTCTCTATCTGAGGGCTTTGCCAATGACATCCTGGCAACTCGAAATATGAAAATGGAATTTTTAAAGATTAATTTTTAAAGCACAAAACAAATTCCATTATATGAAGTCCTCTCATAATTTTAAATTCTCGATGTGTTGGTCTGTTGTTTTTAAATGGAAAGAAACAAGTCAATTTACAATCAAATTAGCTCTTTGAGATTTTGGCTATTGTGATCCATCAAGTTGCAATTGGCCACGCCAGGATATCTATGACACACTGGCCCCATGGAATGATATAGAACTAGCACTTTGGTTAGCACCTACCTACTACATGCCAGACCCTGAGGCACAGTAGGTACTTTACCTATATTATGTTTGTTACATGGTAGACATTGCCATCCCCATTATACAGCTGAAGAAACTGAGATTCAGAAATGTTAAGCATCTTGGCCAATGTCACATGGCTATTTGTGGCAAAGACAGAATTCAAACCTAGATCTATTTGGCTCTAAAGCTTGGGGAACCTCCACTCTCCATTTTTGGGGTCACCTCCACTCAGATTCTGGATTAGTCAATGAAATTCATCCATTCCTCTCCAGGGCTGGTGTCCACACCAAAGGGGTGGCTGATGCAGGGTCCTCTGCCATCACCACTGCCCTCCTGTTAGCCCCCAGCCATTCTCAGATTGAAAGGAGCATCTTCTAAATTACTGGCGTCCAAAAGCATCCTATGTCTTGCCCCCAATCCATTACTGAGATGGAACTTGCTATCTGCATAAGAAAGAAATCAGCCTGCAGGTTTTGGGGGGGGGGGTCTTTACTCTTAAAAAAATCTCTTGAATATTCTAAATCCAGGGACCTCAAGGCAAAATCGGTTTTGTCCCTTTATATTGTAAAGGAATTTGGGCTTCAACTTTTCTGTTTCATTTTGGAATTCTACAGGGAAGGTGGGCCAGTGAACAGACCTTCTTTCTCCCTTAAAATAGGTGCTTAAAGTGAGCTTTCTAGCTTATTGCTCAAGGCAGTGCTGGGGAAGCATAGATTAAACGTAGCGTAACAAGTCCTGGGTGAAGTATCAGGATTTCAAGAGTGGATTTCAGTGTTTTTAAATTACTAGATCATAGCGCAGATTTAAAGCCTTAGCTGTAGCCTTTCTTCTCCTTTAGTATCAAAACACAAATGTTTATCCACCCAGGTTAGGCTTTTTAAAAAGCATTGTTGTCAGCTGTACGTGGGCAATAAATCTGAGGATTTTTGACCTTCATTCCACAACTTGACTTCAATATCTGCTAATTCCTTTTTATAAAACAAATTGCCTCAATCACGCTCACATTTAACCAACTGCAGCTTAAATTGTTTTTGTTCTCTCTCATAAGGTCCTTCTCCAGATTAAATGCTGTTGCGCCGAACGAACTGGTCTTGGCTGAAGTGGGAAAGCATGATGTGATTAGTATGGATTCTGGAATCGCTTAAGTACTGTATCGGTGTCCTCTCTAGAAAAGAGGTGACGCATCATGGGATATTAAGAATGGCCATTTAATGTAAAAACTCAGATAATACATGAGTTAAATGGAGAAAATGAGAGAAAGCTTTTAAGCATTCTCCCAAGACGGATGGCAGAATGATATTATTGTACACGGAAGGGTTGCTGATCGACAGCGTCGGGAGGCCATTATAGAAGTGGGTGTAAAATCATTACGGCAAAAAGCACTTCAGAGCGGCAGCGTGAGAGCAGCAACACGTAATGAATTATCAATAGAGAACTGGTGATTCAGTTATATTACAATATGAACAGAAAACTTCCTGTTATATCATTTTAATCTGCCACTCTGATAAATGGCTTCCGGATGGAGCCCCAATTTGGTTATGAGCATTGGACAGGGCACTGGGGTCGGGGCGGGCAGGAGACTGACCAGAGAACGTTCTTTTCAATTCGGCATTCTACGATCCAAGGATTCAGAAGCACCCGTCAACCCAAGCTACAGGATTCACCTGAAAGACACCTATTTCTGAGTGTCAGGCACTGAACCGAAGGCTCTTCATATATCATCTCTAATTCCAGTGAAATTGGATTTACAAAAATAGGCAGCAGGCCCACAGGCCACAGTTTGCGGATTTGATTTTTTGAAATATTGCATTAAAATATTATTTATCTGGATTACTGAGCTTTCTGGCACCGCCTTAAATTTTGCTCCCAAGGTGTTCTTCACTTGGTCCTGGCCCTGCTTTTGATTACACTGCAAGGGAAGCAGAATTATCCCTAATTCACAACCCAGGAAGCTGTTATTCAGAGAGATTTCAAATTCAGGTTTGCAGTTTGCCAATAGTTGAGTTGAGATTTTAATCCAGACTGCCTGACTCAAAAATCTAGCATCTTTCCGTTTTACCAGGCTGTCTCTATCTCTTTCACTCACTCACACACACACACAATGTTAAATATTTCCTAGACAGTATTGCTACCCCAATTAGAATTCTTTATATAATTGCGAAATGCTGTTCACTTCCACTCTCTAATCTTGGGACAAGCAAGCTCTTTGAGTATTTCACTTTCAAAAGCTATTTGATATTTACCAAGAATGAAGTGTTCTACCTTGACTTCTAAGAATTGAGGTACCTGTTTGTGTTGGCCACTTGTAAAGTCCCCTTTAAAAGTTGGGGGCCAATACTAATTCCAATTGGTAGCAATGGTTGCCAGTGGATCAGTACTGGTTGAGGAGGGGTAGAACGGGATCCTCGCTGTACACCTTGTTTTGCTTTTGGATTAGTTACTGGAATCAAAACAAAAGTTGGGGAGGGCGTAGATTAACAGGCCTCTCAGGCCCCGCTTGTATCTGACCCAGAGATTCCCTGTGGAGGAAATCATCCCATGGCTATCTTCAATGTTGGAGGTAGCAGTGTCAGCCAAAGCAGAATACGGGAGACAATCAACAAGAAAGAAATAGGGAAATAAATTGTGAAATATTATGCAGCTATTAAAAAGATGGCCAAGATCCATAGCTCT
The DNA here is from genome assembly GCA_004027955.1 of Chaetophractus vellerosus. Lineage (NCBI taxonomy): Eukaryota > Metazoa > Chordata > Mammalia > Cingulata > Chlamyphoridae > Chaetophractus > Chaetophractus vellerosus. The sequence continues at coordinate 3,700 of PVKH010012191.1, read as the reverse complement.
TGGTGGGGAAAGATGGCCAAGATACACTGTTTACTTTTAAATGGCAAGAGGCATAATAGGATATGTCGTGGGATTCCAATTATTTTTAAAGGATGCATATACATACATACATACATATACATACTTATATATGTAAACTCATATGTGTGTATGTGTGTATATGTACATATATATAGAGAAAGAGCACTTTACATACTTGTATATATGTAGAAAAATTGTAGAAGCCTTTATGGGAGGCTGATGAAAGTTTATCATTGGGGAGAAGAATTGGGAATCTCTGATGGAAGAAAGCCTTAATTTTCCTCTAATGCCCTTCCAAATATTCCAAAATTTTCACTAAAATAATTTTTTTAAATCTTTGGTGATTCTTTTCTTAATTATACCTTTCTATATTATCTAAATGTTTTATAATAAATCTCACTTATCATCTAAAGATGGCATTTAAAATGCTAGAGTCTGTAAAGAAGTACACTGTACAGATTTTTTAAATAACAGCCTTACAGGGACATTGTTCACATACCAGAAGATTTGCCCGTTTAAAGCAGACAGATCAGTGGGTTTTAGTGTATTCACAGAATTGGGCAACCACTATGGCAACCTAATTTTAGAACATTTTCCTCACCCCCAAAAGAAACCTGGTACCCATTAGATTAGCAGCCACTCCACATTCCCCCGGCACCAACCCTAAGCAACCACCAATTTACTTTGTCTCTATAGATTTATCTATTTTGGACATTTCATATAAACGGAATCTACAATACATGGTCTTTTGCGGTTGACTTATTTCACCTACCATAATGTTTTGAAGGCTTATCCACGCTGTAGCACGTATCAGTCCTTCATTCCTTTTTATAGCTGAGTCCTATCCCATGTGCATCTATGCCAGTTCATGGACATTTGGGTGGCTTCCACTCTTGGGCTATTAGGCATAATGCTGCTATGAACATTTGTCTACAAGTTTTCGGGTGAACATATGTCTTCATTGCTCTTGCATATATACCTAGGAGTGGAATTGCCAGGTCATATGGCAGCTCTGATTAACAATTTGAGGAACTGCCAAAGTGTCCAAGCAGCTGCACCATTTTACAATGCCAATCCCAATTGCCCTGCATCCTTGCCAACACTTGTTATTGAATGTCTTTTAATACAGATTTGTCTTTTAAAATAAGATAAGTAATACATGAATACACTGTTCCTGTAAAAGAATTTAGGAAGCCATAAATATACCTAGCTGAATGTGAAAATTCCCTCTTCACTGCTCCTTCCATCTTGCTTTCTTTCCCAGAGGCAAATGCAGTTTTGTGCACATCCCTGCAATATCTTTTTTTATTTTTCTTCATATTTATGGCCAGGTACACATACAGCTCTCCTGTTTCTACTTAAATGTGATTACTGTTTACTGTTTTATGATTTTCTTTTTCATTTTAAACTACATCTAGGAGAGCAATTAATATGTATTTTTAAAATCTTTTAGTTTATTTATTTATTTATTTATTTATTTATTTATTTATTTATTTATTTATTTTTAATTAATGCTCCTTTACCTGTCTCCCGGCATATAGAGCCTGAATTTGTTCAGTGGTGCTTCCTTTATACTACAGCAGGTTGCCTAGAGACCTGCAACCCCCCACCCCCTTTACCTGCCCTTTCTTCCTCTGGCACCAGTACAATTTTCTAAAGTTGCTGATGATCTTGGAGCCAGACTTCCCAGAGCAACTTATAACTCCGCAACTTACAAGTTTAGTGACCCTGAGTCTCTGTGCCTCAGTTTCCTCATTTGTAAAATGGGGATTAAAAATAACACCTATGTCAGCAGGTTGTTGTGAGGATTAAATGAGGTAATAAAAGCAGAGCATTCGATACCGTTGGCTATGTACTCAACCTGGAAACATAGGCCGGCAGAGAAGCCCGTTTCTTTAGTACAATCCTCCTCTCCCATTAGGCTGTCTGGCCACTAAATCAGTTCCATGTGAGTTCATCAGAGGCTCCCAGCCCAGGGAGTTAAGATCTCAGCCCTGGGGAGTTGGCTAGAGCCACAACTCTTAAGCCTGACTCTTTTGATTGAAATAAAATTGCAAAATGAATGATAATCACAATAGCGGATCATTATCCATTCTAGCGAACCTGGACCATCCCAGAGGATATTGATATAGCCATGAAAATGAGCTCAGGTCCACAGGCCAAGCCCCTGAAAGAAGCAAGTCTGGGGGAGAGTGTGAATGGCCCTCGCAATTGAAAACACCACTGCTTGCCTTCGGAATCCCCGGTTTCTGGTGCATTCCTGCCGGCATTGCTCCAGAGCAGAGGAGAAGGCTGACGAGGGCATGCGTCTGAGTGAGCATTTGCTGATGGAAAAAAAAACTCGGCCAACTGGTCCTCTGTTGACACTTCTCTTCCCTGGGATTTAATCAGTGCCTGCTTACTTTATTTCGAGCAGATTCCTGTATAAACTGTGATTATTGGTCCCTGCAAAGTGATCAAGAAATATTTGTTGAATTGTGTAGAATCAATTGGACTTTTATTTACTCTTTAATTCCCAAAGCTAAGTGCTAGGCCCTTCGTAAAAGCCCTTTGGATATGCCAAAGAGGCTGAAACATGTAATGGGCCATTAGTTTTAAACTAGACATATCAACTCAGGAAATTTTCGATTTGCTGATCATTCATGGACAAGGATTGGTTGACAAATATTAGCCATGTTTGTGGGACTTGGTTGAAGATGAGAAGAAACTGCACTCGGCCCTGGCAGACTGATTCCATCTTCTTTAGTGGTTGATCTGAGAGATCTGAGAAGAGAATCTTCTAGCAACTGTCTCCTGTCTTCTCAGGGAAGACTCTGCTTAGCTTTGCCAATGCAAACCCTGTCAGGATCCCATGGAGATGCTGTAAGTTCCCATGGCTTCTATAGTCTTTCATCCCTATTTCAAAACAGAATTAAATGCTGTTTGTTGTTGCTTGAATTAAAATTTGCCCTAATTCACTCTGTTGGTTATCATACATTAAAAAGCAAAATCATTTCCCTGCTGCTTAAAAAAGGGAAAGAAGAGAAAAGAAACTCTTCTAAATGGCAAGATCAAGTTCCAAGTGTTATATGTATTCATTTGCTGTAAGAAGATCAGGCTATCAATTTCATAGACTAGTGATGACGTCTGTATAAAGATGAAAGAAGAAAAAAAGCTGAGGCATAAATCCCACTATCCTTCTTAGGGAGACTTTAGAAAGGAAAAGGGATCCTCTATCAGTCAGGATAGGCTGAGTAATGCTGCAGTAACAACCAACCACAAAATCTCAAAGGTTTTTTTCATACTAATGCTACATCTTTAACTCATATTGGCAGGGGGCACTGCTCACTTGACCCAGGCAACCAACATTGATTACCACAGTAGCAGAAGAAGGACCTGGAAAGGGGAGAGTTCCACTGGCTCTTAAATTTAAATTCTTCTGCCCAGAAATCACTTCTGTTCACATTTGTTGGCCAAAGAAGTCACAGCAGAATGCCTAACTTCAGAGAAGGCAGGGAAATGCAGTCTCTTCTTGTGTCTGGAAGGAGAGATGGAAATATTTGGTGAACAGCAGAAATGATCTCACAGATTCCAAATCGACAAGACTCAACACAAAAGAGTTTACACAAAGTAAAACTTGCATCCAGGAGAAGGAAAGCTGAAGGCAGGTCATAGCCTCCTGAGCTAAATTCCATGTAAT
>PVKH010012190.1:0-17394 GCA_004027955.1 Chaetophractus vellerosus | reverse complement strand
GTTTTATTTTATTTTATTTATTTTTTTGTTACATATCCCACCCCCCCTTTCTGCTTGCTCTTGCTGTGTTCATTTCTCTGCGTTCTTCTGTGTCTGCTCTGTCTCCCCCCGCTGCAGCAACACACTGAGTTAGGTCACCACCCAGGCGGCTGTGCTCTGTTCGTGGGCAGGTCTGCTTCTGGTCACAGGGGGCTCCGCTTCCATTTACGGGTGGATCTGCTCCGTTCGCGGGTGACTTGTTCTGCCTGTGGTGGCTTTGCCCTGCCCGTGGTGGCTCTGCCCTGCCCACGGCGGCTTGCCCTTTTCAAGGTGGTCTGCCTGCTTTGGAGAGGTCCCCAGGGCCTCCCATGTGGTGAACCAGTGCCCTTATCCACTGGGCTACAGCCAGCCCCCGGCAAGGTGCCTTTTGAAAGAAAAAAAGATATTTAACAGATGTGATGAAATGAGAGTTTGTAAATGTTAAATGAGCCAACACTGTGAACTAACTTGCAGAGGGGTGAGAACAGATACTGCAACTGCCCAGGCCCGAATGAAGGAGTTGGCAATGGAATTGGCATAATATGCAGTAAAAATGGCATCAGGTGAGGAAGGAATAGGGCAGTTTTGTAGGGCAAACAGAAGTGATGCCAAATTCTCACTCTCCATACAAATCCTTGTAAGTGTGGTCATGTTATTGAACCTTGTGAATTAACATTTATTCATCTGCAATCTGGGACAACTCTACCTATCTTGCAGGGTGATTTTTGGAATTCATTTTATTTGTAGAGCATTTAACATAGCTTTTGGCACATGGTAGATGCTGAAATTTGGGGTGATATTTTTATTTCTTTTACTACTGTTATCACAACAAATGCTACTGTTGTTAAATAATGTGAAATATATTTTGAAGTATAATCAGCAGGTTTGATAACTGAATAGGTATGAGAGAAATGAGAGGGGCAAAATTCAAACAGTTATTGAGGATTTTAAGCTAAGGTTACTGGGCTAGTCATGGAATTGATATTAGAAATGGGGATACCCAAGCAAATAAAGAGAATTAAATGTATTATTTGGTAAAACATAGTGTGGTTACAAAAATAACAAATTATTCAACAGCATAGCTTCTATGGATACCTCTATTGAATGCAAAAGAGAAGAGTACATGTTTATTTTTTGTGTTGTTTTCTTTTGTTTGACATATTGTTTCTCCCAAGAATCCTTCGGTCAACTGGCAGCTTCTGAAATACCACTCTGCCAAATGGTGTACCTACAGTTTAAGGGGCACTGAAGGGTTAAGGGGTGCTTAGAAGTGCATAATCAGTGTGCTTGAGGATGTGAAATTATGTCAGGTGAGCAAAATGTGAAGGAACCAGGGGTTTTAACTTGAAAGTGTAAACCTAGGTCAGGGCTTCTCAAGTGAGGCTCTATTGGCATTTTGCCTAAGTGACTCTTTGTTCTAAGAGCTGTCCTGTGTATTGTAGGATGTTTAGCAGCATCTCTGTCCCCTGCACACCAGCTGCAATTAGAGGCCAAATTGAGAAACACTAGTGTCAGCTGACATAGTTTTAAATAAAATTTTTGACAGCAATATTGCTTTGTTTTGTTTTCCTTTGTTTTGCCAAGAATATTCTATGTTCTAGAAGTAGCCCTCTTTTCTTCTGAAAACTATTCCTTGCATCCCCTGCCCTTCACCATCCTCCACTCCAACCAGGGTTTCATCAGAGCCTGACATTTTTAAAATAACCAGGTCTTCATCTTCACATTTGATTGGTCCAGGAATGAATCCTTTATCCACACTAGACAAAACTAATTCTTTATCCCTCTGTGTCCAGTTGACTTGCCCAAGGTTAGCACTCAACTCCAGATGGACTGTTAAGAAATCCCCAGGCAGTGGCTTTATATTGGATTAAAAAAATCAAGGTTTTTAAAAATAATTGAAAAAGTGGTCATTTAATTCCATGTATTTTGATTTTTGTTTAACATTTTTCTCAGATAGATTTGTATTTTTATGTTTATTCTTTATGTTTATTCCAATAAACTGCAAATTTATTTTACTGCTACAAGCTTTTAGACTTCCCAGCATTTAATAAACCAGGATAATATTTTGCTATAGCACAGTTAATATAACCACTAAAATAAATACGTCACAAAAATTACCATGCTAATCTTCACAAGGAAATAAGCATTAGTTGTTTCATAACACATGTACTAAGGTAAGGTATCAGTGGAAAAGAAATAATTTTAGAGAAATGAGTCCTAGGATGCAACAAAACCACCAACATTTTTGATTTCGTGGTGACCTTTAAATATCCATTGTTATTTGGAAAAGTTATGACTGTCAAATGAACAGAAGATGCATTTGATCAGAGAATATGCCTCATTAAGATCATCAGCCACATTTGACTAACAGGCTTTATTCACTGGAAACAGGCTTTCGGATCAGTGTGAAGTTGTTTCTAATTCTTGTTTAATTACTTAGTGTCTTAGTTTGCCTGAGCTGCTATCACAAATACCAGAGCATGGGTTGACTTAAACAATGGACATTTATTGCTTTATCATTCCTAAGGCTAGAAGGCTCACTTCTTTGCAGGGCCAGTAGCATTCCAGTGCTACCTTGCTGGCAATCCTTGGGATTCCTTGGGTTGTACCTCCTCTTCCTGTCACATGGCCACACCCTTTCTTTTCCGTGTCTGCTACTCCGTTTTCCACTGACTTCGTGCTTCTGCGTGATTTCCCTGTGGCTTTCTATGACTCTGGTTTCCATTTCTTCTCTTTATAAACTCTCCAGTAATCAGAGTTATGGCCCACCCTGCCTCAGTTGGCCACACATTAACTAAAACGACACCTATAAAGCTCCTGTTCACAATGGATTCGCACCCCCAGGGATGCTGATTTAGATTAAGAACGGGTTTGTGGCAGTATGTAATTCAGTCTACCTTACTTAGCCTTCAAAATGCAGCAAAATGAGCTAAAGGACTTTTTCTTGGGGAAGAAATTCTCAGCCAATTTTTGCTTGTTTGTTTTAATACAATTATTTCCTCTCCCACATATTATCTCAGTTCAAAACTGTATTAGTCAGAGTTCTTACCGGGAAAGAAACTGACAGGAGATATATATATATATATAGATATATAATGAGATTTTTAATAGGAATTGGAACACATGACTGTGGGGATGGGCAATTCCAAATACCTTAGGGCAGACAGCAAGCTGGGAACTTTGGTAAAGGTTTTCAATGAATTCCCCAGGAGAAGCTGGCTGAATGAAGTAGAGATGGAAATTCTCTCTTCTGACTGCTGAAATCATCATGTTTCCTTTTAAGGCCTTCACCTGATTGGATAAATCTTCTCTCATTGTTGAAAGCAGCCTTCTCCGCTGATTGCTGATAGCCACGGGTGCAATCAACTTACTGGAGATTTGAATCCATGAAATACCCTCACAGTAACAGTCAGGCCAGTGTTGGCTTGGCTAAACAGCTGGACACCATCCCCTGGCCAAGCTGACAAGTGAACTTAACCATCACGAATACTATACACTCAGCAGGTATTCGGGTGCCCAATTATTGCTAAATAAAATATTGTGGAATTGATGATGACTTCTCTTTATTTCTTCATTCACAGACTTGCTTTAGCTTTTCTAAGAGGTCTAAAGATCACAGCAGATAACTCATGAATCTGTGATTGAAAATTATGAGAAGTTTAAGAATGAAGAGAAACTTTTAAGAGATTTCTAGCTTTTGCCATTTTCTGTGAGAACACAGAGACAAAAATATCCTGATCATTCAGTTTAAATTAAAGTCAAAAGTACTTTTCTTTTCATGGAGTGATCAAAGGATCTGTTTTCCCAGTAATAAGAGCACATTATAACATCAATATTCTCTGTAAAACAAAAAATATGACAATACAATTTAAAATATTCCAAACAAATTCTTGTGCTTCATATATATTGCAAACAACCACTCTGCATTTCCAAGAGTGAGCATGACTCTTATAATAGTACTTCTTTAATAGTACTTCTTTAATATACTAAAACTAATTATTAAAATAGCTAAGTGTTAAGGCAAAATAATGGGACACGAGCAAGTAGTTCTCTGTTTTTATTCTTCATGTTAAATTGCAAGTTCTAGGATTTGTAAAATACTTCTCCCATAATATGCAACAATAAAGCTCTGAGGAGTATAAAGTGTGTAAGCATCTAAGGGGTGTTATACTTTCAAGGAATAGGGAACAAATCCTAATAACTCAGGAGGGAGGACATGAGGAATGGACTATTTGAACATCTTTATGTATTACTGGTGTTGAGAGGTATATCAGAACCCTGCTTTATGAATGAGTTGAATTAAAATTGAGAGTGAATTTCGAAACAAGAAAGGGCCACTGTAGATAGTGCATTTGTTTATTCTCTTAACAAATAAGTCTGAGTGTTCACCATGTGTGAGCAACTATTCTCCTTGCTGTGGAGATGACTGCCGTGTAGACTGGATCACAGAATTGCGAAACTGCCACCAGTACCACGTCTAATCATTAACTAAGGGTGACAACAACATTAATTTCTGGTAAATGAATATGCCACAAGGGGCAAAAGAAAAAAAAAGGCATGCTAAGGTCCTGACAAGACGGACTGAAGTTAGCTGCGCCCTCATTCCTGAGGGTGAACGACGATGTCCTAGCTAAGGGAACTCGGGAGCACCCATGATAGGAAGTGAGCATAGTTTAGAACTGCCCTGCCGTATCCGATAGTTTTAAATTTAAACTAAAGTGCTTCACATCCCCCTGTGGCTAGGCCTACTACCTTGCACTGCTCAGAGGTAGTATATTTACATAATTGCAGAGAGTTTCATTGGGCAAATATGTTGTTGAAAGAACTGAAATAGCAAGAGTTTCAAGGGAAATTGACTTTGGCTAAACCAGGAGAGAATGACATAATATCCAGTTAATACAGCAAAGGAAACGGTACAGCTAATTTCTAAGGCAAGAACTTAAATCTATCAAGGAAATCCACAGAAAGTGAGTAAGAAAATAGGGGCATTAAACATACACTAGTGCACTTTTAGTTCTGCTATGTTTGAGTGAGAAACAAAAACAACAACAAAAAAATGTTTTTTCCTTGTGCAATTTCATTTGCAATTGTGTTGTTTCTTTCTGAATATATTAATATTAGCAGTTAAAATAAAAACACTTAGGAGTAAAAAGAAGTTACCTGTAATTTCAGATTGCTGTAGGGGACAAAATATCCACTAGTTGGGAAAAAAAGGAAAATAAGATAGAAAAGGAACAGGGCATGGAAAATCTACATATAATATAAAAAAGAAAAACAAGCAAACAAAAAACTCTGAGAACTGTTCTTCCAAAACATATTTAATTCCTTCCGTTTTTTTTTTTCCCCTAACACCTAGAGGGAGGAACTACTTTCTGTTGGGTAAATGAAGGTCTGCTAATTTTCCTGTTCTGACATGTTCAGGGTGAGATGCCAAAGGAAGTATAGGAGGAGATGTTGAATGGGGACTCAGACATATGTGCCTGGACTTCAAAAGAGAAGTCAGAGCTGGAGATTAAGAGTTGGTGACCTTAATGACTGTATGACCTTAAAGCCTTGGAACTAGATGAGGCCACTCACAAAAACATGGAGACAGAGAAGAAAAGTCAGGTCCAAGCACTGGGAGTTTCCAACATTTACCTGTGATAAAATAGAGTTGCTAACCAAAAGTCTGAGAAAGAATGGCAGTTAAGGAGGAGATAGTCCAGAGACTATTTCCTTAGGCTGTTTCCTTGGAAGCTTGATGAAAAAGGCTTTAGAGAAGGAGGATTGGTCTAACAGGTTGAATATAGCTGTTGAGAATTCAGGTATAAGGAAGAAGAGAAGTGGCCACCAGATTTATCAAGAGAGAGGTCATTGGTTACTTTGACAGAGCAGGTTCAGCAGGTTACGGGTAACAAAAAAGTAACTAATGTACACAAAATATCTCCATCAAGTATTTGGAAATTTTTTGTATGAGAAATTTGTCTCCACTTACATGTCTATATCAGTATGGATCCATGGATATTCATTTTATACTTTGGATTGTATTTCATTACTACTTTATTTTGCTGTTCAAATTATTCCAGCTCTGGCCATGAATCCTATGTACTTCTGGCATACCCTCACAATTGTGAGTTGTTTTTCTTTGCTTTGGTTTTTGAGTGCCTTCTTACTTTCTAAAAGTGCAAGATGCTCCAGGCCCTTTTTGTGTATGTCCTGCACTGGTCCTAGAATCAGCCATTTCTCTTCGGATTCCTAGGTCCTTTGATCTGAGAATGCTATCAGCAAACAAGGTCTAGGTCCTATGTGATCTTGATGGTACTCTGGTGCTGCTTTATTCTAGCCCCACTAAGCTGAGATCAAGGAAAATAGTGGGTATACTAACCATGTGTATGCACATGTTTATAAATACTACAAGTTGTAACCATCTCTATCAATATCAAGATAAATCTGAGTTATTATTGATGTCTCCAACTCTAATATGTTACCACCTCCTTTCTTTGCAACAATGTTTAATCTGGCTCCTGTCATCTGCCATCCATTTATTTAATTGTTGAATTCTGGTATACATGTATCGGAATTTAGGTCATTTTTAAAATTGCATAGGAACATTTAATTCTTCAAGCACTTGTTGAAAAGATTATCCTATGCCAATGAATTGCCTCTGCTCCTTTGTCAATGATCAGTTAACCATATCTGTGTGATTCTATTTCTGGCGCCTTTATTCTGTTCTATTAATCCATATAGCTATACTTTTGATATACTAATCTGTATTCATTACTGTAGTAAGTCTTGATTCAGGTGGTGTAAGTCCTCCAACTTTGTTTCTTTAATGATATTTTAAGTTCTTTGACTTTCATATAAAATTTAGGGTAATTTGTCAATATCTACAACAAAGTTTGCTAGGATTTTGAATGGTATTGTATAAAATCTATAGATCAAGTTGGAAATCATTGATATCCTAACAATATTGAATGAATCTTCTAAACCATGAACATAGACTATTTCTACTTATTTGGGTCTTTTATATTTTCTTTCCTGAGAGTTTTATAGTTTTCTGCACCTAGATCCTGTACTTAGTTTGTTACATTTATACCTAAGTATTTTTTCTTTTTTGATGCTATTGAAAATATATTTGTTTCAAGTCATAGTTATTCATTGCTAGTATATAAGACAGAAATTGAATTTTGTCAGTTTAACTTGTATCCAGTGACCTTGCTGTGCTTGCTTATTAGTTCCAAAAGATTTTTGTTTTTTTAGTCTTTGGGGTTTTCTACATGGATCAGAAAGCCATTTGCAAAAAAGACTTTTATCTCTTCCTTTTCAATGTATTTATATTCCATTTTGTTTTGTTTTCTTTGTGCATTAGCTAGGATTTCTTAGTACAGGAAGGTAAGAGAGGATATCCTCACCTTGTAGGTCAATCTTAGGTGAAAAGCATCCATTTCTCACCATTAAGTATGATTTTAAACACGAGGAAGTTCCTATCAATTCCTAGGTTGCTGAGAGCTTTTCATTAGATACAGACTAGATTTCTAGTGTGTTATCTTCAAGCTTACTTACTTATTTTCCTTAGCTCTGTTCAGCCTATGAAAAGCATTCTCCACTTCGGTTACAGTGCTTTTGATTTCTAAAGCATTTCCTTTTGATTTTTTTCTTAGAGTCTCCATCTATTTACTTACATTATCTATCTGTTTGTGTAGGTTGTCTACTTTTCCTTATCATATAAATTGTAATAATTGTTAATTCCTTGTCTGAAAATTCCAACATGTGGGACATATTTGCATCTAGGCCTTATTCTTGCTTTTTCTCTTCAGACTGCATTTTTTTTTCTTCCCCTTTGGCATGACCTCCATTTGTTCTTGAAACCAACTATGTCATAACAGGTAATAGTAGAATAAATGTGAAGTTTAAAGTCAATATGACTAGGAATTGGGCTATATTTAATGCTTTCTGTAGCTATCTGAACCAGAGGCTTAACTTCTTCAAGTATCCTAGTTTTTGTCTCCCCTCTTGAGTTTAGGGCTTCCCTAAATACTCCTTCTTAGAGAGAGTCTATGTCTTGCAGCTCTCTTAGGTGTAATCCACTGATATGATATTGGAGCTCTGTTGGTGTGGAGAAAAGTAAATGTTCTATAATCTTATGATTAAATATCAGGATTTTAGTAAGCCTGAGTTCCTGGGACATAACCCTCACATGTGTTTCTCCAATGATTATCTCTGTCTTTCCTCTTAGGAATACTCCAGCCTATTAAATGTCTTTTACTTTATAAAGATTAAATTATTTTTACCCAATTTTTTATCTAAAAATTGAAATAATACATATTCCTTAAAGTACATTTTAGTAGCATTGGAGAGTAAAACTATGCAGCAAAATAGTTTTAGTGCCTTACAATCATGGCTTATTTAATTTAGTCAATCTTGATAATTCATTACATTGATCAAATATTGTGTCATACACAAAAACTCAGTTTTTAAATAATATGACCTGGAAGTGGACCATTAGTGAGCTTGAGCACAATTCCCCATTGCTCCTATTATATTTGTGAGAAATTCCTTTAAAATTAATCGTCACCTCTCAGAAACGTGATACTTTATAGTGTCATATACACAAATTGGCACTGGAAAACACTCTTCCCAAGACCCCCAAACTGATTTTTTCATAGCTAAATAACAATGGATCAGTTGTACTGGTAATGAGTTTCTTTATCCAGAAAGTATTCCCAAATCATAGGATGAATCATTCAATCAACAAAATTTCTTTACTCTTAATCTGTATAAAAATTTTTACTCTACATAGGGGAAATTAGAAGTAGACTTGCTATCAAATAACAATTTATTCCAATTGTGAGAAAAAATTTTTCTCAATTTGCAAGTTTAGTTTGTGCAAAGGATGCTTCTCTTCTAGTATGTTATTTCTGTGTGAATAATTCATTGAATTAACAGCAGGGGACAGTTAAATATTTAAGAAGAGTTTCAACACAGCAACCAACCAATCAAAATGAACGTCTGCTGAAACCCCATACACAGGCAAAATAGTAGCTAAATATCTTTCATGTATAGCATTGAAAGAGTAAAGGTAATACATGTGGACGTAGGGGTAGTGGTGATGTGTTCTAATACCGACTCAGGCACATGCAATTTGTAGGTCACAGGAAAAATATAAAGTTACTTACATGCCAACTTCATCATTTGAAAACATGGAGAAATTGCTTTCCCTAACTTCCCAAACAAGTTTTTGAACATAAAATTATTTCAAAAGTATTTATTGAACACTGTCTTTTCCTCAGTTTGTCAAGCACTCTTAAATAGTCTGGGAAAAGGAAACTAAATAGACTATGACCTTGCTCCCTGGGCACTAGCATTCTTACAAACGGAAATAGATCATTAAATTTATCAGTAAATAATACAGATAATATAAAAGAGCATTAAATGTTATGCAAAAGACTAAACAGAGTGAGGTGAAGAGGGAACACTTTTTAAAATTTATTTTGAAAGAAGTTTTAGATTATATAAATGTTACATCAGAAATATAGGAGGATTCCCACATATCCCCCCCCCCCCACACACACACACTATTGCCCATTAACAACACCTTTCATTAGTGTGGTACTTTTGTTACAATTGATGAATACATATTGAAACACTGCTACTAACCATGGTCTATAGTTTACATTACAGTTTACACTTTGTACCACACAGTTATATAGGTTTTGACAGAATGTATAATGGCCTGTATCTATCAATGCTATGTCATGCAGGACAATTCCAATGTCCCCAAAGTGACCCATGTTGCACCAATTCTTCCCTCTTCTTCCCCTCAGAACCTCTGGTGGCCACTGTCTTTATATCAATGTTACAAATTCTTCCATTGCTAGAGTAATAATAAGTCTACTTTATTCCATAGTTGCAATCCCCCCTCATGGTTGCTCATTTCTCATGCTTGAGGATTTAGGGATGGTGATGCCCACTCTCTTTCTGCTTGAGAGGGGGCTTAGATCAGAAGGAACACTTTTGAATTAAATGACAAGAAAAATCTCTTTCGAGTGATAATAATAGTCACTCTAAAGTTCCGTACTTTTATTAAATAATTTAATCCTCCTTTCAACCCAATGAGTTAGGCACTATTTTATTCCTGTCTTTTGGATGAGGAGCTAGAGGTACAGAGAATGCTCAAGGTAAGTTCACTCAGATCTTGGACTTTTGCCTTAACCATTATAACACACTGTATCTCCTGGTGAGGACTTTGGAGCAGAGTCTAAAATGACAAGATAGAGTCAACCATGTTAATTTTCTTTAGAGATAATAACACTTACAAAGCTGGAGCAATGTGTGAATGTGGGTGGGAAATTGGAGTTGAGGTTGGAGAGTAGTCCAGGGCAAAATAATTTAGAGCTTGCAGGCAATGGCTAAAAATGTGTGTATGTATGTGTGTGTGTGTGTGGTTATACATAAATAGGAACTCATAGATGTACGTTTGTGTATATATATGATGGCCAGTTAAAAAAGTAACAAATAATTATGCAAAATAAAGATCATTACTGCCATTTACATATACCAAAATATTATATTATAAGAAATTGCAATATCTTCTTATGAAAATATTGGTTTTTAAATATAGCAAATAAGGCACACTGGCTCTAATATAATAGCAATAATTTTTATAATAATAGATAACTTTAGTTGAGTACTTACTCTATGACAAGTGCTGCTCTGATAAGTGTTTTACAAAAGATCTCTTATTCAGTCCCTTAAGCACTACACAAGGCAGGCATGATTATTAACTTCCTTGTACAAAATAGTATATATTTTGCCTCTAATAAAAGTCTGTAATATCTCTTGACAGTAATTCTTTTATGTAGAAAGGGATTAAATTCTGGTTCTCTGATTCCCTTTCAAGCTAATTATCAAAATAATATTTGCATTGTATTCGTGTAAATATTAAAAAAGAATTACTAATACTAGTGAATTGAGAGAATTAGTTACATGGATGGAAATTTAGCTAAGAAAATAATTACCTCCATCACCCTTATCTTCACATGTCACCTCCATTACTGTAATCAGTATTGTCAACAATGATTTACGTGTGAAAATGACTCTGCTTTGGATCAGAAAACCTGACCTAAGATGCAGATTTTCACACTGACCCTGTTTCTCCTTGTTCTCAGTTTTCTTGTCTATAAAACCTGGTGATATATTTGTATATATTGTCCTTATAAGAAATGCTGAGAAAAATGGAATCCAGATAATAACAAAAAACTGAGAAATCTATGAGACCATTGAAAGTTATTTTGAATGAATGAGACAGTAGCAGTCAGGGAGTAATTGCAAAAATTCCCAGGTGAAGAGATAACAAATCGGTGAGTGCTTCTTCCTGAGTTTTAGAGCTGAAGTCCCAATCTTTAAAATGACAGAAATTCTTAATTTTTATTAAATAAAATGAATATTCTTCCTATTTATTGATTGATTTTAAATGTCATACCCAAGAAATCACTGCCTACTGCAGATTTTCTGGTGTAATACCTTCTAGAAATGTAATATTTGCTTTTACATTTAGACTTGTAATCCACTTTGAGTTAATTTCTGTATATTAAGTGAGGTATGCATGAAAGTTTACTTATTTACTTATTTATGCATATGGATGTCCAATTGTTCTAAAAACAGTTTAAAAAATGTTCTTTCTCCATTGAATCATTTTGTCTTTTTGTGAAAAAATCAATAGATCCTTAATGTATTTTTTACTTTATTTAGTTCCATTCATCTATTTCACACCATTGCCATACTAACTTTGTTATGAATGATATCTAAACTGTATCTTGAAGTCAGGCATTGAACTTCAGTAACTTCTTTTTCAAAATTGTTTTGGTTGTTTTAGGCAATTTCCATTTGTGTATAAATTTTATCAACTTCTATGAAAAGGTCTGCAGATATTTTAATTAGGATTGTGTTGAATCAATAAAACAATTTGGGGAGAATTGACATCTTAACATTACTGAGTCTTTTAATTCATGAGTACTTTCCTGTTAGATCTTTAATTTCTCTCAGTAATATTTTGTGCTTTTTAGGGTACAGATGTTGCATATCTTTTTAAGAATTATTCCTAATTATTTTATTTATGTTGCTATTGCAAATGACATAATTGACATAATTTTTATTGTGTTGCTATTACACAGAAATGTAAATATGATTATGCCAACTGGGTCCAGAAACTCTGTGGACCTGCAACTCCTACGCTACAACTCAATGGACTCAACCAGGATACCTAGTTGGGAGTTGATAATGGACGATGGCTATGCAGGGGAATCCAGAGAACCTGCAGCTTCCATCGTATCCATGGGATATAAGCCCCCTCTCACTTGGTGGTGGAGGGGACATCACCATTCCAGACTCCTTGGGATTGGGGGAAGAACTATGACTAGAATGGACTTGTTGGTGTCCTGCTATAGACTTGTGATATATGCAATGGAAGAAATTGCAAAATTATCTGGAGCCAGGGTCACTGGACACTTTGGGTACAAATATAGAAAATTTAACATTTTATTTTCTAATCTAGACAGTTATATGGTGAATTATATTGTTTCCTTTACTAATGTTAAACCAACCTTGAATTCTTGAAATAATCACATTTAGTTACAGTACAATATTATTTTTATACATTGTTGGGTTTATTTGCTCACATTTAAAAAATATTTCTTGCATCTATGCTCATGGGTGTATAGGTCTGCATTTTTCTTGAAATATCTTTCTGTGTTGTTATGGGAGTAACGGTGGTTTCATAGAATAATATGGGGAATATTCCCTCCTCTATAATTTTCTGGATGTGTTTGTATAGAATTCATGTTCTAGTGTCCTTAAATGCTTGGTAGAATCCAACAGTGAAGCCATTGGAGGTTGCAGTTTCTTTGTGTAAACATTTGTTAATTTCCAGTTCTTTAACAGATATAGGGTAGCTTTTTTTTCATTAAAAAATTTATTGAAGAATAACATTCATACATGAAAATACATAAACAATAAGTGTATAGTAAAAGTTGTGAACTTACAAAACAAACATACATATCATCATACAGAGAGAAGAGATAGCATTAGAAATATAACACATTCTTATAAACCAGGAATGAAAGAAAATTTACCTTTAGAAAAAACACCTAATGACATTAAAAAGCATTTCAGAATGGAGGAAATATATATACAAAAAATTATGAATAGATACTCAGACTCATTGATAGGGAAATTCCAGTGAAGACCACACTCATTCTATTGGCAAACAGTAAGACATATGACAAAATCAAATGTTGGAGAGCACATAAATTTTCTACATTATGGTTGGCAGTTCAATACAATGCAATCAGCTGAATAAAATGGTTTAACATATTATGAAGACCAAGTGCACATATGCTCTGATTCAATAATTCCCCTCTCAGATATCTACCCAGATAAATACTCAGAATCTCTAGCACCTGCACACACTTACCCCATAAAAGCGTAATAAGGATATTTATAGTAACAACATATCAAATACTTTTAAAAGTATAATGAGATCATATGAAATCTCCATTGCTTGGAAGAATGAATAAATTGTGGTAGATGACCACACAAAGGAATCATAGGCACAATGGAAACAATTAAACTATAGCTCTGCTTGGCAACATGGATGAATTCTCATAATGCCAAATGGGGGAAAAAGCAAGTTAATGAAGACTATACACACTACAGTACTATTTTTGTACAATTCAGGTACTACATATGAATTCCTATGTGTATACTTATAAATGAATCACACATACAAATGAAAAAATACTTTAAAAAGTGAGGAAATGATCATCAAATTTTCATGTTGGACCCATTAAGAGCATGACGTACGACATGATTACATAGGTAGATGTATACTACTAGCAAAGTTCTAGAGCAGTGTTGGATGGTGGGTTTGAGGATAACGTGGTATTATGAAAAACGTACCCATATCCCTAGATAAATCTCTTAATATAATTCAAATATTACCACTTTCCCAATTAAGAAATAAAATAATCTGAATATTGATTGTTGCCTCTTTAATCTCTCTTCTTTTTTTAAAAAACTTATTGAAGTATATCACTCACATGAACATACATAGACAATAAGTGTATAGTAATAGTTGTGAACTTACAAAAGAAACATACATAACATTATACAGGGCTCTCATACCTCACCCTACCACAAATAATTTGCATTGTTGTTAAATATTTTAAACTAATGATTAAAGAGCATCCTCAAAATATTACCACTAACCAAAGTATTTTCTCCCAACACACCTTATTATTATTATTATTATTATTATATAATTTATACATGAACATACATGAACAAGTGTATAATAAAAGTTGTGAACTTGCAAAGCAAACAATTATAAGATCATGCAGGGTCCCATACATCAACCTGCCACCAACACCTTGCATTGTTGTGACACATTTGCTACAAATTATAAAGGAATATTGTCAAAATCTTACTACTAATTATAGTCCTTATCTTACATGTGATGTATTTTCCCCCAACCCAGCCTATTATTATTTTTAAATATGTTATTATGACAGAAGTTTTAAACAAACAATCATGCACATGTGCAGAATTCCCATACAACACCCCTTTATCAACACACCACAGCGTGGTGGAACATTTGTTACAGATTATGAGATAATATCATCCAATTATTACCAGGTCCACAGCATACATTTGACACACATTTTCCATACTCCCCCATTATCAACATAGTACATCTTCGGCATAGATGCAAGAATGTTACATTATTACAGTTAACCACAGTCCATAGGTCACTCCAGTTGTATTCCCATGCTTCTCCACATTCCCACCACCCTGCAGTAGTGATGTACATCTGCTCTAGCTCACAAAGGACACTCCTGCATCTGTACCATCAACCACAATTTTCATCCACCTCTGGGTTTACTGTGCTATTCAGTCCTTAGATTATTCTCTAGCATTCTGTCAATTGGCATTTTCAGCTGCATCCCCATTTATAAACCAGCTGTTACTCACTATAATGTGTTACCATCAACTATGCACATTTCCACACTTTTACAGTAAAGTTAATTAAAACTTCTACTTACATTAAATATCAGTAGTCCATCTCAGTCCTCTTCTCATCACCTTTAAGAATCCACCACCCACCACCAGGTCTTGAAGATCTTTTCCTACATTTTCTTCTAGAAGCTTTATGAGTCTTGCTTTTATATTTTGAGTTAAATTTTGTATATGGTGTGAGGTAGGGGTCCTCTTTACTTCTTTTGCTATGGATATCCAATTTTATCAGGACCATTTGTTAAATGGATTGTTCTGTCATACCTAGGTGGGTTTGACAGGCTTGTCAAAAATCACGTGACCATAGATGTGAGGGTCTGTTTTTTACCATCCATGTGCATGGTATGTTCTTCCAATTAGTTAAGTCTTTTTAAAATTTCTTTTAACAATGAGTTGTAGTTTTCCAAATACAAGTGCTTTACATCATTGGTTAAGTTTATTCCTGAATATTTGGGTTTTATCTGTCATATCTTTTTTCACCACTCTTTTGACATTTTTCATTACTTTTATTGATATAATCTTCATTCCTAGACTCTTTTCCAGGCTTCTCTCTCCAATCTTTTCTTTTCAGGCTGTAGCACACCCTTTAGTATTTCCTGCAAAGCATGTCTCTTGGTTACAAACTCTTTCAGTTTCTGTTTACCTGTGAATATTCTAAACTCACCCTCACTTTTGAAAGACGATCTTGCTGGATATAAGATTTTTGGCTGGAAGATTTCTCTTGCAATATCTTAAATATATCATGCCACTGTCTTCTTGCCTCAATGGTTTCTAGTAAGAAATCAGCACTTAATCTTATTGGTTACCTCATATATTATGCATTGCTTTTCTTCTGCTGCTCTCAGAATTCTCTTTTTGTCTTTGGCATTTGATATTCTGATTAGTATATGTCATGAAGGTGGTCTATTCAGATTTTTCAAATGGGAGTATGTCATGCTTCTTGGACATGAATATCTTTGTCCTTCAATAGGGTTGGGAAATTTTTACCATTATTTCTTCAGATATTCCTTCTGCCCCTTTTCCCTTCTCTTCTCCTTCTGGGACACCCATGGCATGTATGTTTGCACATCTCTTGCTGTTGTTTAGTTCCCTGAGCCCTTGTTCAAGTTTTCCCAATCTTTCCTTCATCTGTTCTTTTGTATGTTCACTTTCAGAGGCCATTTCTTCAAGCTCACCAAACCTTTCTTCTGCCTCTTCAAATCTGCTATTATATGACTCCAGTGTATTTTTAATTTCATTTATTGCACCTTTCAGTCCCATAAGATCTGCTATTTTTCTATTTTTGCTTTCAAATTCTTCTTTGTGCTCATCCAGTGTCTTCTTAATATCCTTAATTTCTTTAGCCATCTCATTGAATTTATTAAGGAGATATGTTTGAAATCTATTATTAGTTGTCTCAACTCCTTTATGTCCTCTAGAGTCTTATCTTGTTCCTTTAACTGGGCCGTATCTTCCTGTTTCTTGGTGTGGATTGCATTTTTTTCTTGGTGTATTGGCATCTGGCTTACTAGAGTACTTATTCTGGGTACAGTTTTTCTCTTAATGTCTAGCATCCTGTCCTTTCTCCCTTGCTGGTTGTATAGTAGGAGCCAAGGATGTAATTGGTGCTATAAACTGTGGAGGCTCAAACTGCCCTCATTGCCCCAAGGACCAATGAAGCTTTTCCCAATTTTCTTCTTTGCCAGGGGAAGTGACAGAGTCACAGCTGTGTGGAATAATCCAACTCATGCAGGCCTAGACTGTAGTTGCCAGAGAAACTGATGAAGTTTCATGCCTCTTTCTCCCCTGCCTGGGATGGGGATGGAGCTGCAGGTTTGGGCCACAATCTATGCAGTGGAAGTCCAAGAAGACCGCAGTTGCCCTGGTAGACTTCTGATTATTCAGTCTGTGCCAGCTAATTGTATCTGCAGTTACCTGGATAGGCTGGTGCAGGGCCTACCAGCTTCCTCCCTGCTAGAGGTGGGGCTGAAGGCCAATCCAAGTGAAAAAAACTGGTCTCTACCTTCGCTATGATTTTTCAGTCAGCTTGACTTCCCCTCATGCTGGGGGTAGAGTCAAAAATGGCAGCTACGGGCCTCCTTCTGACTTGGACAGGCTCAAACTTTAGCTGTTCCTAGGGCTATACTTTTACTAATTAGCAGCTGAAATCAGTGGCCAACCGTCACTTCCTCCCTGTTTTTGGGAAATGACACTTCCAATTCCTGCCACTGAGTAGCTCCTGGGGTGGCTTGTGCTGTCAAAGTAGAATGATCACCCTCCACGACATGGCCTGTAATTTCCCAGAGAGGCTGGCACAGCTCCCCCTGCTTCCTCCCTGCTGGAGATGGG
>PVKH010012189.1:0-17398 GCA_004027955.1 Chaetophractus vellerosus | reverse complement strand
TGTACTGAATCAAAATCTCTGGGACTAGGACTCAGGAATCTTAGTTATAGCAAAGCTTTCCAGGTGATTCTTATGCTCACTAAAGTTTGAAAAGCATTGTCCCAGAGAAACTGCACCCTTAGGTGCATAAAGGATGGACTAGAAAAATCATCCATCCATTGACAAAGGATGTTTTTTCTTCTTCTAAGTAGAAAGGATGGGAGTCACTCCAGAAAAAGGGAAACTCTAGCTTGTGCAAACATAGGCTATTTCAGCTGTTCTCAATTTTTTTTTTTGCCCCAGGACCTCTCTGCACACTAAAGAGCTTTTATATGGGTTATATCTCTTGATATTTGCTGAATTCGAAATTTTTCAAATCCAAGAAAACACAAGGCTCACAATGCATTAGCCATCAGATTGATGGCATTATCATATCCAATAGCCTGTGGAAAACTCCACTAGTGAGAAAAATGAGAGTGAAAAGGTCAAATAATGTCTTAGTATCATTATGAAAATAGTTTTGCTCTCCTAGACCCACAAGAATCCATGGACCACACTTTGAGAATCAATGCACTACAAATCCCCTAGCTATAAAATTAACATCAAATTGCACCCCTCCCCCCAATCCTTGCTCCCCCTCACCCAAGCAGAAGGTATGCAAACCTTTTCTAGAGAAAGGCTCTTGTGATCCAGATGAGTTCACAATCAAAAGGCAAAAATCACAAAACACAAAGAGAAGAATGAACAGACACAACAAATGGGAGGGTTAAAATTCTATGAACTTAAGTTATGTTACAGCTGTACAAACTATTTATACTTATTACAATTGGAGTAAATTATATCTTTAATAATGCAAGAATCTAGTATATTTAAACATTTAAAATGACATATTATGATATAATTATATATTATTATTATATGTGTGAGATATGTATATCACTGCTTAAAAAGAGTCCACACTAATCAATCTTTAAGAAACTACCACTTGTCAAGTTTTGGTGTTATATCAACACACAATTATCTCAAAGGCTATTAAAACAATCCGTTCTTCTCCAGCAACGTATCTGTATGGGATGGATTTTCTTCATACACTTCAATCAAAACAACATAATGTGGCAGTTGAATGAATACACAGACATAACAATCCAGCTATCTTCCATTAACCCAAACATTAAAGAAATGTGCAAAAATATAAAAACAATGGCCCTTTTCTCACTGTTTTTTTGTTCTGGAAAATATCATAATTTTTATTTAAATGATATTTAGCATTTAGAAAGGAGATTATGTTATTTTTATGTTATTAATAGTTCTTAAATTTGTTTTAATGCTTAATATGGTAAATACCAATAGATAAAAGCCATATAAACAATAGCCCTTTGAGGTTCCCAAATTTTTAAGAAGCCCTGAGACCAAAAAGTTTGAGAATAGTTAAAGGGCTGCAATAAAAGGGTGAGCATCGAATCAAGAAAAAGTCTATTTAAAAGAGATAGGATCTTATGGCACCCTGGCTGGCCTCTTCCCCATTCTCTCACCAGGTGGTCGTGGAGCTGGCCTGTGCTCCCAGTATAGATCCTGGATCCAGTTCGAGGGAAAGCATAGTAACCTTTGTGCACATACTGGGAGCATGTATGCCTGGTCCAATTTGTCTGGTGTTGGCCTGAAAGGCTCACTATCCCAGCACTTGCCAGGTGTATAGAAAGCAGCTCATAGAACTCTCTTACAGAATGCTGTTGGATAGCAGTCAAGAGGCTGCCTGGGGCAAGGGATTGTCATCTGTAGGACACACAGTGCATGCTAGGATCCATGAGGAAACTGTTTCCTAAGGAAGAGGGGACATTCATATCTGTGTAAATGGTGAAATACCTAGGGCCATATGCATACCTAAGATAAGAGGCAAACAGAATGGAGCAGGGAGACCCCTATGCTTTGTCTGGAGTTATTCTCCAAATTTATTATATGGATAAGCCATGAAGGAGAGCACTCCCACTGGTCAATCTAAGAAGACCAGGAAAGGGGCTTCTTTTTTTCCTTCTCTTTTTGCTTTATGGTTAGCTTCTTGGCATTCAAGTAAATCTGTCATAAAACTAGCTGGATACTAGCTTAAGAAACAGATGGCTCAGAGTCTAAATTCCAGTGATAACATGTTAAAATATAAAAATCTTCAGTAAAAGATTAGAAAATGTACAGCGAAAAAGGAAGTAATGCTCAGGGAAAGAAGAACCTTAAAGCATTAGAAACTATCAATGAGGAACACTTAGACTTACAAACAAAGACCTTAAAAAATTCCCTTGAGGGGCTCAACAGCAGATTGGAGCTGGCAGAAGAAAGAATCAGTGAAACTTAAGACAAGGTAATTGAAATGATAGTCTGAGGAGCAGAAAGAAGAATGAAGAAAAGTGAAGAGCTAAGAAACCTGTGGGACACCATCAAACATACCAATATATGCATTATGAGAGTCCCAGAAGAAGGAGAGAAAGTGGCAAAGAAAATACTCAAAGAAATAATAGCTGAAAACTTCCCAAATTTAACAAAAGACATGAATATACACATCCAAGATGCTCAACAAACTCCAAACAGAATAAACTCAAAAAGACCCACACTGCCATGTTATAATCAAACTGTTAAATACCAAGGATTGAATTCTGAAATCCACCAAAGGAAGCAACCTACCTACATAAGGAAGCCTCATTAAGATTAAGTGCCAATTTCTCATCTGAAACTGTGGAAGCAAGAAGACAATGGGAAAACATATTTAAAGTGCTGAAAGAAAAAAAAAATTGCTAACCAAGAATTCTGTATTGAAAAAATGTCTTTCAAAAATGAGGAAGAGATTAAGACATTTCCAGATAAACAAAAGCTAAGGGATTTCATCACTACTAGACCAGCACTACAAGAAATGCTAAAGAGAGTTCTGCAGGTTAAAATTTAAGGACACTAAACAATTGACTGAAGCCACATGAAGAAATAAAGGTCTCTGGTAAAGATGTGAGTAGATATAAATACCAGTACTTTTTAATCTTTGTTTTGTACCTCCAAATTTTACTTCCTACAGGATCAAAAAGGCAAATGCATAAAATGTAATTATAAATGGTTATAATGATTTATGTTGCACTCATAATGTATAAATGTGTAATTTGTGACAAGAACTACATAAAGGTGGCGAACAGGGGCATAGTAACATAGTTTATGCAAGCTATTGAAATTGTTAAGTGGGCATCAAAACAAATGAGACTGTTACAGATTTAGGATGTTAAATTTAAGTCCTATGGTAACCACAAAGAAAATATCAGAGAATATCCAAGCTCATAGAGACAGAAAGTTGAGTGCAGGTTACTAGGAAGGGGATAGGGGAAACGGGGAGTTAATGCAAAATAAGCGTAGAGTTTCTGTTTGGCATGAAGGGAAATTTATAGTCATGGACGGTGGTGATAGTACCTGCAACACTGTAAATGTGATTAATCCCACTGAATGGTATGCTTGGGAGGGTCTGGAATGGAAAATTTATACTGCATATATACTTTCACAATTTAAGAAACAGAAAAAAGAGAAACCCAAAAGGCAATGACAGTTAAATGCAATACATGATACTGAATGGGATTTTAGAGGAGAAAATGGGCAAAAGGACATTACTGGGACATAAGAAAAAACTGGAATATACAAAGAAAGCTTTATATCAACATTAAATTTATTGAACTTGATAAATGCCCTTAAGGTGATTACATAAGTGAATACCCTTGTTCGAAGGAAATGTACGTGGAATATGTGTTCAAAGAGTATGGGTGTAACCTGTTCTCAAGTGTTCAGTAGATAGATAGATAGATAGATAGATAGATAGATAGATAGATAGATAGATAGATAGGCAGAAAGATAAAAGATAGATAAGATAGATAGATGATAGCATAATACAGCAATGGTGGCAAATGTTCAAATCAGTGAATCTGAATATGTGAGGGTATTTTGGAGTTCTCTGTATGGGGTTTGTAGTATTTTTGCAACTGTCCTATAAGTCTGAAATTATTTCAAAATAAAAAAGTTAAAAGAAAGAAAGGGGGAAAAAAAAGAAGCAACATTAAATAGGAAAATATATGGAACACTTGGAACACAATCAGTCCACCAATCTGAAAACA
The DNA here is from genome assembly GCA_004027955.1 of Chaetophractus vellerosus. Taxonomy (NCBI): domain Eukaryota; kingdom Metazoa; phylum Chordata; class Mammalia; order Cingulata; family Chlamyphoridae; genus Chaetophractus; species Chaetophractus vellerosus. The sequence goes on along the minus strand of PVKH010012189.1, from coordinate 13,292 downwards.
ATACTTCTTGGGGAGCTGATGTGGTTCAAGCAGTTGGGTGCCCATCTCCCACATGGGAGGCCTGGGTTTGGTTCCCGGTGCCTCCTAAAGATGATGAGCTGACACAACAAGCAGACACAATGAGTGGACACAATGAGCAGACACAGTAAGCAGACAAAGAAGGAAGCCATGGGGGTGGGGGGGGGGAACAACAACAATACTTCTTGTGAACAGAAGCATAAGCATGTAGTATTGATAAATACTCTCCAACTTAGATTCTAGAAGGTCTCACACAAATATGTCTTTTACCAGTGGAATTTGGGATCTACAAGGGCAAGGACTATCTTACTCATTTTGTTACCAGACTAGTATCTTGCCTGTGGAGACATGTTTTCAAATGACATGTCTGAGGAAGACAGTAGTGGTGATGATCAATTATAAATCCTCTTTTCTGCTCTTAACTAGGGGCAACTCAGTCCTATTTAACTGTGCTCACTGCAGGGCAAATGATGGCAAGGGACGGGTGTGGGGGAGAGAAATTAATGCACATGTTTGCCTTTATGTTAGCTATCACTCTTACAAATATTTGGGGGGGGGCGGCAATGGAGAGGAGAGAACAAAGTGACTTTGGGAATTCAGTTTCTACGAAGTGATGTCTGAATGAAATCTCAAAGAACAAGTAGGTCTTAACCAAAGAGGCTGATAAAGAGTACTCCAGGTAGAGAGGACTGAATGTGCCAAGGTATGAAAGTAAGAACACACTATTTGCAGAATTACAAGCACTCTACCTAGGACAGTGCTTGGCATATAGAATAAGTACTATGCAAATGTTAGATATTATTATGCTGATTTGGGGGGACAAGGAGATAAATTAGGTAAAATGGTAAGCAGCAGGCTAAGACTAACCTAGAAAGCCATGTTAAAGTTCTGAATTGTATGCTGAAGATGATGGGGAGCCACTCAAGAATTCTTTATAGGATAATTGCGTGATGTTGCAGAAAAATTACACTGGCAGTGTGGATCAAAAACTGGACAAAATACAGATAGCCAGAACCATAAGCATCTTTAATGAAGGAATGGGTAGAAGTGATAAAAATCTTTATAAAGTGGTGGAAATGTGAAAACCTATGGCAAGACTTCTCAGCATACTGATCTGTACTAAAATGTACCAGGTGTCCAACAGAATATGATGGTATGTGAAATACATACACTTAATAGTAAATATTCTTGGATGATCTATAATGCTTTCCATTTTAATAGACTCTCACCAAGTAAAATAAATCATGTTCATCTAAATTCTTTCAGGGTCATGAAATGCCTCATATCCTCTTTCTGCAAGCGAGAGAGGGTGATGAAAGACCATGAAAGAATGTCTCCCCAGTCAACCAAAAGATTGATTTTCTAAAGATGCCATGATGCTATCTATACCCTCCACCCCACACACTCCTTTAATTCTAGAAGAATAACTCTTAGTCATAATTCACCAAAGAATTATGATCAAAACAACTTATTTATTATTTACTCCATTTCAATATGAAGATTGCACAACTATGGGAATTAGGATTAAAGAACAGAATATAAATCTCACGAACCCTGATAGCTTAAACGTAAAATAATTTATAAACTCAAATTCAAGGGAGAGATGATAAAAAGAACACTGTCTAAAATTGAAAGTTTTAAAAATCACAATGACTTTTTAAAAATTTTTTTTATTGTGGTAATATATGTACAATATATTTCCCATTTTATTCACTTTCAAGTAAACAACTGAGTGAAGCAAATCACATTCACAGGCTTATGCTACCATCACCATCATACATAACCACAACTTTTCTACCACCTCAAAGAGAAACAAGGTACAGACACTTAAGCATTAATTCCCCGTTCCCCAGTACCCTGTAATCTTCTGTCTCTATGAATTTGTATATTCTAGTTATTCCACATAAGAAAGATCATGTAATATTTGTACTTTTGTGCTTGGTTTATTTCATTCAACCTGATGGCTTCAAGGATCATCCCCACTGCAGCATGCATCAAAACTTTATTCCTTTTTACGGTCGAATAATATTCCATTGCATCGATATACCCAAATTTGTTTTTTCATTCATTTATTGATGGACAGTTGGGTTGCTTCCATCATTTGGCTACTGTGAACACTGGTGAAAGAATATCTGCATCATTGCTTTCAATTCTTTGGGGTACAGACCCAGAAATGGGACTGTAGCACTGTATGGTAATTTCATTCTTAACTTTCCCAGAAACCCCCAACAGTTTTCCACAGCTGCTGCAGCATTTTACATTCCCACCAACAATGCAGGAGGATTCCTCTTTCTCCACATCCTCACAAACCCTGCAGTTGTTTTTTTTTTTTTTTTAATAACAGCATTCTAATGTGTTTGAAGTGATATTTCATTGTGGTTTTGATTTGCATTCCCTAATGACTAATGATGTTGACCATCATTTCCTGTGCTGATTGGCCATTTGTACATCTTCTTTAGACTATCTTTTAATTGGGTTATTTTTCGGTTGTTGAGTTGTAGGAGTTCTTTATATACTCTAGATATTAAACCTTTATCAGATATAAGCTTCCCAAATATTTCTCCCTCCCTGTAGGTTGTCTTTTCACTTTCTTAATAATGTCCTTTGATGCACAAAAGTTTTTAATTTTGACATGGCCCAATTTATCTATTTTTTCTTTTGTTCCTTGTGCTTTTGGTGTTATCTCTAAGAATCCGTTGCCTAATAAAAGAACCTGAAGCTATTTCCCCTATATTTTATTCTAGTAGTTTTATAGTTTTAGTTGGTATATTTAGGTCCTTCATCCATTTTGAGTTAATGGTATAAGATAGGGGTTCACTTTGATTCTTTTGCATGTGGACATCCAGTTTTCCTAGCACCGTCTGTTGAAGAGATTATTCTTTCTCCATTGGATGGACTTGGCACCCCTGTCAAAAATAAATTGGTCACAGATGTGAGAGTTTACTTCTGAACTCTCAATTCTGTTCCATTGGTCTATATGTCTGTCCTTGTGCCAATAGCACACTGTTTTGGTTTTGAAATTGGAATTGTTCTTTTTCACTATGGTTTTAGGTTCTCAGGGCACTGTGCCCTTCCTTCCACATGAATTTTGTGACTGGCTTTTCCATTTCTGTGAAGACAGCTGTTCAAATTTTGACTGGGATTGCTCTGAATTGAATTGGGTAGTACTGACATCATAACAATATTTAGTCTTCCAATCTACAAACACGGACTGTCCTCCCATTTATTTAGGCCTTCTTTAATTCCTTTCAGGATTTTGTAGTTTTCCACATTCAAGTCCTTTACAACCTTGGTTAAATTTATTCCTAGATATTTGATTCTTTTAGTTGTTATTGCAAATGGAATTGTTTTTCCTCTATTTCTTTTCACATTGTTCACTGGTGGTGTACAGAAACATAACTGATTTTTGCATGTTGATCTTGTATTCCCCGCCGCTCCCCCCCCCCACCTTGCCGAATTTATTAGCTATGGTAGCTTTCGTATAGATTCTTCAGGAATTTTTATATATAGGATTACATCATCTGCAAATACGTAAAGATTTACTACTTCTTTTCCAATTTGATTGCTTTTTATTTCTTTTTCTTGCCCAAGTGTTCTTTTTCTTGCTTAAGTGTTCTGGCTAGAACTTCTAGTACAATTTAGCAGCAGTGGTGAAAGTAGGCATCCTTGTCTTGTTCCTGATGTTAGGGGAAACTTTCAGTCTTTCAGCACTGCGCATTATGTTAGCAGTGGGATTTGCATATATGCCCTTTATTATGTTGAGGAAGTTTCCTTTCATTCCAGTATTCTAAGTGTTTTTATCAAGAAGGGGTGCTGGATTTTGTCAAGTGTCTTTTCTGTCTCAACTGAGATAATCATATGGTTGTTTTCCTTCATTCTATTAATATGTTGTATTGCATTAATTTTTTTATGTTGAACCACCCTTGCATACCTGAGATAAATCCCGTTTGTTCATGGTATATAAATCATTTAATGTGCTGTGGGATTTGGTTTTCTATTATTTTGCTGAGGATGACTTTCCCCTCATTTTCCCCCCTAACTTTAGAGGAAGCATTTAGAAATGAATTACAGCATTTCTTGTTATGAATTAACTTTTATCTCAAATTAGCAATGGCTTCAATTTCTCTTTCTGCTATACCCAAATAGAATTAAAGTCAATACTTTAAAATACAAACAACATATATATTGCAGCCCAGTTTTTATTAAAATTTTTTTCTAAATGGGAAATTATTCAGCTACAAAAAGGAATGAATTTCTGATACACACCACAACATAAATGAACCCTGAAATTTTTCTGACTGAAATAAGCTAGACACAAAAGAGCAAATATTGCATAATTCCACTTACATGAAATATCTAGAATAAGCAAATTAATAGAAAGAGAAAGTAGACTAACAGTTATCAGGGACTGGGGGGCAGGGGGCAAAAGGAGAGTTATTGCTTAATGGGTAGAGTTTCTGTTCAGGGTGATGAAAAAGTTTTGGTAATGGATGGTGCTGACAGTAGCACAACATTGTAAATGCACATGTCACTGAATTGCACACTCAAAATGGCTAAAATGGCAAGTTTTATTTTATATATTTGAAACTACAACAAAAATTTTTTAAAAATTATTTCTATCCTTTCATCCATCCTTCTTACCCTTCTGCTCACCCTTCTATCTGTATTTATGACTGAGAGACATCTGGAATGTTAATAATGATAGTTATCCCTACATTTGGGATATATGTATCTCATCTAATACTATACTATAATATTTGGCTTTCTAAAAAATAAGTGTATTTTTCATTTTAATAAAAACGACCTTTAAAAAAAATTTCCTTTGAAATCACAGAAATATTTGCCTGGCCCCAAAACAGCTAAACAATAAGAACATACTTCCATCACAGTTCTGAAACACAAAGGATATTATTGTTGCAGAGGTAATTAATTGGTAGTCTTCATCTTGATTATAATTTTATTGTCAATTATGGTTGTATGCAAACTTAGCTTGGGTTTTAGAGGTAATTTTCCTTCTTCATTTGCAAATACCACGGTCTCCACATGTTGCTAAAACCCACACTCAGTTTAAGGTCACCTTGATTCTTTGGACACCTTGAAATCTCATAGTAACAAAGACTAAACTATACTTGCTGATGTTGATGGTACCCTGGCTGGGCCTCTAAGACACTGAGCATTACTTTTCACTGGTACCACGGTAATGGCCTGAGCCCACGTGCAGAGTTCATACCTAATTCCAATTATGTGAACTACCATGAATAGCTTCCTACATAGGCAAGGTCGCATGTGCGTTAGCTACAAACTATGGGACAATTTCTGGAAGTCAAGCTATAGGACTAGTTTAGGAATAGTTCTCATCTCAGTTGTCTTATTGGTCAGAGGGGCTGCTTCTATGTGGCATGGACTACTTGGGTCTGGTTTGAAATCCTTCCAAACATGACAAAACTTCTTGGGGACAAGGAGATGAGATGAGGACCGTGATTCTATATTGACCTCTATGGAGTGGGAGGTATTATTACTTCTGAATTGGATTTATTTTCTAATAAGATATACCTCCTAAAAGTTGTTCTTCTTCCCTGCCTGCAGTGTCATTTCATAGTCCAATTAATGAATCAACTATGGTAGCAATCTCCTTAGAAAAAGTCTAATTAAAAGACCCCTTTTTGGATGATGATGGACAGGACCACGCCAAAAAACAGAGAATATTCACAACTGCAAGCAAGACAGTTCCATCCACCTGCCCCATGAGACCTAAGCCCCCTCTCAATCAGAAACAAAGTGGGCATCACCATCCTAAAATCCTCAAGATTGAGGAATGAACAAACATAAGGTGGGAATGCAACTATGGACTATAGTTGCATATATGAAATGGAAGAACTTGTATCATTGATATAAAGGCAGTGGCCACCGGAGGTTCTGAGGGAAGGGAGAGGGAAGAATAGGTGTAACATGGGGCATTCTGGGGACATTAGAATTGTCCTGCATGATGCTGCAATAATGGATATAGGCCATTATACATTTTGTCATTGTATAAAATTGTGTAGTGCAAAGTGTAAACTATACTGTAAACTATAGACCATGGTTAATAGCAATGCTTCAATATTTGTTCATCAATTGTATCAAATGTACCACACTAATGAAAGATGTTGTTAAAGGGGGAAAGTGAAGGGATATATGGGAATCCCCTATATTTCTGATGTAACATTTATGTAATATAAAGCTTCTTTAAAAATAAAAAATAAAAAAAAAGCTTAAAAAAAAGCGACCTCTTTTTTATTCTGATTCTTTAAAAATATACTTTGGGGAGACTAAAAACCCCATATTCTATTAGAATAGAAATATCTAGGGGCCGGCCATATAGCCCAGTGGATAGGGCGCCGGTATACCACATGGGAGGCCCCAGGTTCGGTTCCCGGGGACCTCTCTTAGCGGGCAGACCGCCTTGAGAAGGGCAAGCCGCCATGGGCGGGCAGAGCTGCCGTGGGCAGGGCAAAAAGCTGCCACGGACAGGGCAAAGCCGCCACGGGCAGGGCAGGTCGCCCGCGAACGGAGCGCAACCAGCCACCCGCGAACTGAAGTGGAGCCGGGCGTGAACTGGAAGCAGAAGCCGCCCACAAGCGGGGCAAAGCCGCCTGCGTGGTGACCGGTCTCGGCGTGTCGCCACAACGGGGGGGGAGACAAAACGGACAAGAGAGGAACACAAGAATGGACACACAGCAAGAGCAAGCAGAAAGGGGGGAAATGTAATAAATAAAAAATAAATCTTTAAAAAAAAAAAAGAAATATCTATTTCTACCTTTAGCAGCAAATGTTTTAATGTCTTGAACACAGTAGACATATACTCTTTTTTTTTAAGATTTACTTTTTTTATTTATTATACATCCCCCCCTTTTTGCTTGTTCTTGCTGTGTTCATTTTTTTCCTCTGCATTCCTCTGTATCTGCTTGTCTCCCCCTGCTGGGGGGACCTGCTGAGTCAGCTCACCGGCGCGGTAGCCCGCCCGCTCGTGGGGGCTCGCCCTTGCTCGCGGGGGGTTTGCCTTTGCCCGCGGCGGCATGCCCTGCCCGCGGCGGCATGCCCCGCCTGCGTTGGCTTGCCTTCTCCAGGCAGTCCGCCCATTCGAGGAGGCCCGGGGACCGAACCTGGGGCCTCCCATGTGGTAAACCGGTGCCCTACCAACTGGGCTATACAGCCGGCCCCGACATATACTTTAAATATCTGTTTTCCCTTGGGATCTGATTTGTGATAAGCATGTCTGTATTTCTTAAGATGTGAATCTCAGACCTTTTTCCTCCTGAAATATCTCTGATGGGAAGGTAGAAGACATGAAAATGCCTCTTGATTCTGAGGTATATAGTCTAAAATAGTTCAGTGCAAGCAAAAAATATTCTTTGAAGGCTCATATTTCATCCTAGAAACTCATAAATTTTGTGTTCTGCTAAATAAACTTTGTTTTTATCTTTTAAAATATTTTAATTACAAAAGGTATGAAATTGACAGTCTAGAAAGATAAATCATACCTTCATTAAGATACTACATACAGGGCTCGGCTAGATAGCTCAGTGGATAAAGAGCGCACTGGAGTACCACATGGGAGGCCCCGGGTTCGGTTCCCGGGGACCTCTCTGAGCGGGCAGACGGCCTTGAGAAAGGCAAGCCGCCGTGGGCGGGGCAGAGCCGCCGTGGGCAGGGCAAAAAAAGCCTCCATGGGCGGGGCGGAGCCCTCACGGGCATGGCAAAGTCACCCATGAAAAAGCGGAGCTGCCGCCTGCGAACCGCCGCGGAAGCCGGCAGCCCGCAAAAAACATGGAGGACTGCTGCCCGCAAAACATAGAGCGGAGCCGCCCATGAAAACGGAATGGAGCCACCCTCGAATGGAGCGAGCTGCTGCCGCGGAGGGCTGACTCGGCGCATCGCCGCCAAGACGGGGGGAGACAAGAAGCAGACATAGAAAGACACAGAAGAAAGGACACACAGCAAGAGCAAGCAGAAAGGGGGGGGGGATAAGTAATAAAAAAAAAAAGAACTGGTTTCATGAACTTTACTCACAAAGCATGAACAATGAAATAAAAAATAGATAAATAGAAGCTCCTCAAAATTAAAAAACTTTAAAAAAAAAAAAAAGACACTACATACACACCCAGAAGCATAATGCCTCAGTCTGAAAAGCATGGTCTTTCTATGTTTTTGATGTCCCTGATACCACTTGCTTTAGGGCAGCTGCAGTATTTGCAGATCCTGGTCCATAGGTGCTCATTGTAGCATCCTTCTGAGACTCAGTATAAAAGAAGGAAACAAATTATTATTCACTGCTATGTTATCAGTTGCAAAGTTTGTCTTCTGCCTTACGATTTGTCAATAATTCACAGGACTTTTAATATACCACTATTATCAAATCTTATTGTTACTTAACATCTCTAAGTAGACTTCTTCAACTGATTTTTAAACTCATGAGTATCTTGGTTGTCAACAGAATGACTACGGAAGGGAAGGTACAGCAAAGCAATAAGTGGATATTTTAGGGGCCACAGACATGATGGGGGAGTAACTTTTAACTTAATAGTCAGTAGGAAACTAGCAATTACTATTTCCAATATCAAGCCATAGGATTTTATTAGATTTAATATTTGAAATAAGATATAATTTAGAATAGCACTATATTAGTCAGCCAAAGAGGTGTTGATGCAAAGTACCAAAACTCTGTTAGCTTTTATAAAGGGTATTTATTTGGGGTAGAAGCGTACAGTTACCAGGCCTTAGAGTCCAACTCAAGGTACCATAAGAGGTACTTTCTCACCCAAAATCTGTTGCCACGTGTTGACGCAAGATGGCAGGCGATGTCTGTGAGGGTTCAGCCTTCCTCCTTCCCCTTGAGGCTCTGTGGTTCCAGCTTGTTCCGATCTGAGCTGTAGCTGGCGTATGGCTCATCACTTTCCCAGGGCTTGTTTCTTTCCAGGCTCAACTGCTCTGTTCTCTCCACAAGGTCAGATGTAGACTATCAGGCTCATCTCTCTTCCTGGGGCTGTGTCTATGGAGCACTCTTTCTTCCCGCGTATTTGCTTCTGTGTTCACCTTCTCCGTGTATTTACTCCCGTGTGAGAGTCTGTTTTATCCCCACCAAGGGGGTGAGGACTCAACCCTGCATGTCCTAATAATGTGGTCAAATAAAAGCCCTAATCTTGATTTAATTAATAAAGTAAAAGTGAATCTAATACAATCTAACACGCCCAGAGGAACAGAGCGTTTTACAAACACAAAATTTTGGGAATTCATAAACAATATCAAACTGCTACAAGCACTTATCTTTCAAAATGTTAAAAAGATCTGAAATTAGTCTAAAATTTAAATGGTTTATGAGATCTGAGCCATTCTTTAGATGCTGTGAATTGACAATGTGAAAAATCTGTTCTAATATGTCAGTGCCTACTGACTCTGGGAGAAGAATTTGTTACTGTGGTTGTAATTTTGTTTAGTTTTGTGTTTTTAATCTTTCCTCCTCTTCACAGTAGAAGCCAAAGCTTATAGTCAGTTCAGGCTCTGGAGTCAGATTGTGCTGAGGTTTAAATTTGAGCTCTACCATTTAAATCTGAGCTTACTAGGTGAAGCTGAATGATGAGAAGGATAAAAATTTCTATGTCCTCATACAGCTTATTCAGTGTCACCTGAAAATTTTGCAGAACAGCTAAGGCACTGATTTCCATCCATTCAAAAATTAATTCATCTATCCAACAAATACTTATTGAACACCCACTATGTGCCAGGCACTGAGCTATATACTAGTGATATAATCCTAAAAGGACAAAGAACAGTTCCTACTGTCAAAGGGCTTAATATTGGGAGGAGATAAACAATAATAAAATGATGATAAATATATAATTATAAACTGTCAAAAATGAAATGAGACAAGAGTATATTCACAGACTGAAGTGTCAGACTAGATTTTTTCTGATACAGTTACTAAAAATTACACCTTAGTTTTAGTCCTTTGCATTAAGAGTTTGATGCCTGTTAAAAATTCAATCACTCCTAGACAGTGTAGCTCAGTGGCTGAGCACCAGCTTCCCACATATAAGGTCCCAGGTTCAATCCCCGGCCCTGGTAATTTAAAAAAAAAAAAAAAAAAAAAAAAAAAACCCACAATCACTCCTTTTAGCATGTTGGAAGTCTGAATATTGTTAGGATGTCCATTCTCACTAAAATGATACACAGATTCTACACAATCCCTATTAAAATTCCAAGAGGCTATTTTGAAGAAATAAACAAGATGATTCCAAAATTTATATGTAAAATATAAAAGATCTAAAACAGCCAAAAATATTAATAAGGAACACCAATGTTGCAAGACTTAGGACTTCAGAATATATAGAGAACGACCACAAATCAACAATAAAAGATAAGCCAAACTCTTAAATGGGCAAAAGACTTGAAGACACTTCACAAAAGGACATATTACGAATGTCCAGTAAACACATGAAAAGGTGTTCAATATTATTAGTCATTAAGGATTTAAAGTAAAAATATGATACATCAATTCACAACCACCAGAATTGTCAAAATAGGAAAAAATAACAAACGCAAAATATGGGTGAGAACGTAGAGAAATTCTTAATGGTTGGGAGTGGGGGTGTAAAATGGTGATACCTCTTTGGAGAACTTTTTAGCAGTTTCTTACAAAGTTAAACATTTACCTCTACCCTGACTCAGCAATTCCATTCCTAGGAATTTATCCAAGAGAAATGAAAACATCCACAAAAAAGCTTATGCAAAAATGTTTATAGTAGCCTTATTTATAAAAGCACAAACTGGTAACAACCCAAATGTACTTCAACAACAGAATGGATAACAGACTGTGGTATGTCCATACAATGGAATACTACTCAGCATTAAAAATGAATGAATTAGGGAGCAGATGTAGCTCAAGTGGTTGAGCACCTGCTTCCCACGTACAAGGTCCCAGGTTTGATACCTGGTAACTTAAAAAAAATAAATAAATAAACTAATGTCCAGAATAGGCAAATCTATAGAGACAGAAAGTAAAGTAATATTTGCCAAGAGTGTGGCAGGGATGAGGAGTGACTGCTAATGGGTACAGGGTTTCTTTTGTGGGTGACAAAAATGATGGCTGCACAACTCTGTAAATATAGTAAAATCCATTGAATTGTGCACTTTAAATGGGTGAATCCTATGCTGTATTAATTATATCTCAATAAAGCCACTTTTACAAAATAAACCATTAATAATACCCAAACATACAAGCAACAGAAGCCATACACAAGAGAGTATATATTGTATGAGTCCTTTTATATGAAATCCAGATGCAGGCAAAACTACTTCATGGTGAAGGTAATCAGAAAGTCATGGGAGTGGGAGTTTGAATGGAAACGGACATGAGCAAATTTTCTAGGAAGTTGTAAACATTTTACATCTTGTTTTGGTTAGAGGTCACAGGGGTGTACATAACTATCAAAAGTTAAGAACCATATATTTTAATTATCTTTTTTTTTTAATTTTAATTATATCTTAACAAAAAAGGGGACTCGGAAAGAAAGAAGGAAGTGACTGAGAGTGCCTGCTAAAGAACACCTTCAAGCTTTGCCCAACAGAAGTGACTGCTGAGCTGTCCAATCATAGATACATCCAGCACCTGAGTATACTCTGACCTTGTTTTCCTTCCCATATTTTAATAATCTATTCATCCAATGTCCTCTCCCCCAAATTTCACGTATATCAGTTTCGCAAATTTGTTTGAAATAGTCAAAAAACATGCCACAGCTAAAATCAACTCTTACAGCATGTTTAAGTGCCACCAAGTGGTGAAAAGAGAAAAAAATATTTACATATAACCAAAATCCTAAGTGAGAACCCAAGGTATAATTTTTCTTTTCTGTCTTCTGAAAACACATGCTGATTCTCCCGTCTGAAAGAACAATCTCTACCCATCACTCTCCCTTTCCTTTTTCCCCTGGTTAGCTCTTTTTTCTTTTTAGGAGGTATCAGGGATTGAACCCAGGACCTCATACATGGGAAGCAGGCACTCAATCACTAAGCTACAGGTGCTCCCCGAGTTAACTCTTATCTTTTACCTCTTGGTTTAAAATTTCTTTTCTCAGAGAAACCTTCTCTTACTCCAATCTCCTGCCTCCCCCTTCACTTAGAGAATAGTGTTTCCTTCTTTCAGAACTCTTATCTCAGTCTATAGTTGAGGTTCCTCACATGATTAATATTCCTGTTTCTCCCATTAAACCAAGCATTCTTAACCAGGGGTCCACAAATTCAGGGGATCCATGAGCTTGACTTGAAAATTAAAAAAAAAAAAAAAAAACACAAAACATTATTCTTGTGGGGAATGTGTTGGTGCAGATGTGATACATTCATTTAATAATACACAGTATAGTATAGACTTAGCAAGGGGTCCATGGTTTTCACCTGACTGGCAAAGAGGTCCACAGAACAAAACAGGTTAAGAACCCCTGCATTAGACCCACCTGTGGCAGTTTGATATTATTTATGAATTCCAAAAATAGATATTGGATTGTGTTTGTAAACTGGTCTATTCCTCTGGGCATATTAGATTGTACTAGACTCAGAGGTTTCATTTTGACTTGATTAAATGATGATTAAGGCTTTGACTGGGCCACATCAGTAGGATGTTGAGTCTCCGCCCCCCTTGGTGAGCCGGGACTCACAGAGAAAACAACATGGCAAAGGAGAAAGTTGGAGTTTTTGATGCTGTAGCCCCGGAAAGTAAACACACAGGAGAAGAACACAGGAAGAGAGATGGCTCCACAGACACGGCAGAAGATCCGGGGAACAGAGCGCACCTAATGGTCTACAGCTGACCTTGTGGAGAGACCAGAGCAGCTGAGCCTGGAGAGGACCAAGCCCCGGTAGAGAGACAAGACTTATCCCAGCCTACAGCCGATACTGGAAGAAGCTGGGACCATGGAGCCTTAAAAGGAAGAGGAAGGCTGAACCCTTGCAGACGTCTGCAGGCATCTTGCTCCAACACATGGCAACAGACTTTGGTGAGGGAAGTAACTTTATGCTTTATGGCCTGGTAACGGTAAGGTTTTACCCAAATAAATACCCTTTATAAAAGCCAACAGATTTCTGGTATTTTGCATCAGCACCCATTTGGCTGCCGTAAAAGCAGGAACAGAGTATACTTCGAACATCACTGAATCCCTACATCTAGCATACCGCTTGGCATGTAGTAGATGGTCACAGAACATTTGGTTCAATGAACAAATTAAAAATGCAATGTAATAAAAAAA
>PVKH010012188.1:0-17392 GCA_004027955.1 Chaetophractus vellerosus | reverse complement strand
GAGGGAAGAGCAATTGTAATGCGGGTTTTTTTTTGGGGGGGGGCAGGGTGGGACCTGGGAATTGTCATGGATGATGCTGCAATGATGGATGTAGGCCAGTTTGTATGATCATGTATCATTCAGGAACTGTAAAGAAGAGAGGGTTGTCTATGGCCTGAACTGTGATCTATGTTTGATGGCAAAGCCCCAAAATGTGTGTAACTATCAGAGGTGTTATGCCACACTTAGGAATGTGCATGTGGGGGGTTGTGGGAGGGGTGGTGGTGTGGCATATGGGTACTCCTGGAATCTCTTTGTAACATTTGTGTAATCAATGTATCCTAAAAATGTATATAGATATATAAAAAATAAATAATTAATTAATTTTAAAAAAAGAATTAATATATGGTCTATCCTTAAGAATGTTCCATGTGCACTTAAGAAGAATATTCATTTTGCTACTATTGGGTAAGATTTTCTATAGATGTTTTTTAGGTCTAGATGATTTATAGGGTTGTTCAGGTCTTATAGTTCCTTATGGATCTTTGCTTAATTGTTCTAGTCATTACTGAAAATGGGATAGTGATGTCTTTAAGTATTATTGTTACCTCGTCTTTTTACTTCATGTATTTTGGAGCTCTGTTGTTAGGTGCATATATGTTTATATTTGTTATGTCTTTAACCTTTGTCATTTATTTTAATAAAACATTTGAATTATTTTCTTAGTGGTTGCTCTAGGGATTACAATTAACATTATAATTTATAAAAAATGTAGTTTTGATTAATACTATTTAGTTAAAATAATATATGAAAACTTTGCTCCTATATAACTCCATTTCTTATCCCTCCTTTGTTCTATTATTTTCATACAAAGTACATCTTTATACATGTACTGCCATCAACAAATATTTAAAATCATTGCTTTATAAATTTTTCTTTAAATCAAATAGGAGGAAGAAAGAGTTACAAACAAAAATGCATTTAACGTGTCTTTTATACTTCCTGTATTTTACACCTATGTAGTTACTTTACTAGTGTTCTTTATTTCTTCATGTATATTTGATTTACTGTTTAGTGTCCTTTCATTTCAGCCTTTAGTATAATTATTGTAGGACATTTCTGCTATTTACATATTCTCAGAGTTTGGAATATTTCAATATCTTCTTGATTTTTGAAGGATGGTTTTGTGGAATATATAATGTTTGGTTGATAATTTTTTGCTTTCAGTACTTTAAATATGTACCCCTACTCCTCCTGCTCCCATAATTTCTGAAGAGAATTTAGTTGTCAGTCCTAATGAGAACCCCTTTTAGATGAGTCATTTTTTACCTGCTACTGTCAAGATACTCTTTTGGTCTTTTACTTTCAATACTTTCATTACAATGTGTGTTAATATGAATTTCTTTGATTTTATCCAATTCGGAGTTCATTAAGCTTCTTGGATGTGTAGATTAATGTTTTCCATCAAATTTGGGATATTTTCAGCCATAATTCTGTCATATACTCTTTCTGCCTCTTTTTTTCCCTCTCTTCTCCTTCTGGACTCCCATTCTGTGTATTTTGGTATACTTCATGATGTTCCACAGGACTCTGAGGCTCTGTTATTTCTTTCTTTCTTCTGCCAACTCAAACCCATTATTTCCTAGTGAATTTTAAGTTTGAGTTATTGTATTTTTAAAGGCTAGTGCTACCATTTGTTTTTTCTTCATAATTTCTATCTCTTAATGGTATAAATATACTACTTAAGTTACTGGAGTATAATGTAAGCATGCATGCAAGTAGAAATGAAAAAATTCCACTAAATTACTTTGAATCCACAACATGCTGGAAAATGGAGCTCTGATTCTGTTAGCTCTAATTCAAATGCATTAATATATATTTTCTCTAAGATTCACTGGAAATTACAAAAGTTATATTACATTTAGTGTCCAGGTATAGTGATTCTCTTTGGCTTCCCAAATTTCTATCTTTTAAGAGTTTACTGTCTTAAATGCTTAGCATTAAAAATGGTTA
This sequence comes from Chaetophractus vellerosus, assembly GCA_004027955.1. NCBI lineage: Eukaryota > Metazoa > Chordata > Mammalia > Cingulata > Chlamyphoridae > Chaetophractus > Chaetophractus vellerosus. The sequence continues at coordinate 15,400 of PVKH010012188.1, read as the reverse complement.
TTTTTAACACTATGACTGATTAAATAATACATTATTCTTCAAGGTTCAAGAATTATGATAAAAGAAATTATTATCTAAAGAGATAAAATTATATCTTTATTCATTAGGGAATGTGCCCAAGCCAAAGGGAATTCTCATATAGGGAGAATATGTTTCTTTTACAGTACATCCTGTTTTACTTCATCATATTCATCTTCAATCAAATGTCGTTACTGCATACTCCTTGAGGGAACCATAAAACTTCTATGTTTTACATTTCACACAGCCAAACCTATCTGAAGAGAACTCTTGAGAAAGGAAAAGCCAGTCTCAAGAGCAGCTGCTCAAATGATGCTTAATTAAATTTTCATACACAGATTAAAAGGACATGCTAATACTTTGTGTGCATTTAGTGAGATTTTGTAAAGCAACTTAGACAATCAGAATTTATGCAGTATTGAGAGATACTCTTAAATTGTACCTGCCACTGTTCTAAAATGCTCTAGTAATAGTATCTCATGTGAAATGTATGTTTCATGAATATATATCAATAAAATTGATTAAAAAATAGTACTCATGCACTGATCCTCAAACCAAGTGCACACTGGAATCACATGGGAAGCTTTAAAGAAAAACTCTAATGTCCAGGTTCTATCCATTGATCAGAATTTTACTTAATGTATATGGGGTATGGCTTAGGCATCAGGGTTTTTCTAGCTCCCCAGGGGATTGATTTTAGGACGCAGTAGAATTTGTCAGAGTACAAATTCTTAAACTTTACTGTGTGTGCTATGCATATGAATTATCATATAGATCTTCTTGAAATGCATAGGGCTGAGCTAAGTCCTGAGAATCTGCATTTCTGACAAGGTCTTAGGTGACACCCAAGCAGATGGGTCCTTGGATCACACTCTGCACAGCAAGGTACTAGCCAAAACAAATTAAAATCCATGAAACAAATAAAAATCCATGTATTCCTGCATGATAGAATCTCAAAGTACCTTCGAGACTGGACTCAAAACAAAAGAGAAAACTTCAGTTTCTCCAGTATACTTCTCTCTACCCCTGTTTCTTCTCCAACTCCTACAGTCTTTCTGCTAAGCTTCAGGTTATCGCAAACCCTGTTAAAAAACAGTTCAAGAAACCCCACTTTTAAAATTGAGTGTGAATTCTCCATCCCTTTCTTTGAACTCCTCTTAAATTCCATGCAGTTCAATACTGCTTTTCCATTAATTTTGGCTGTTATAAATTTTATAAGGGCAGGGGCTGTGTCAAATATTTCTTCTAGCTAAGGTCAGTGACACACGGCTTTCAAAAATACTTGATAATTAAATAGTGTTCAAATTTATGTTAGATATCATACGTACCCTGGAAAGCACTTTGCCTAAGAAGTTAGGCTGTAAGAAAAATAAATGGATTACATATGCTGCTGTTTAACTTTCACAACTTGTATGTGATTGAAATTATGCAGTTACATTTCTTACAAAAATAGTAATGCATGGTACCAAATGCCTGCTGAACTCTTATCCAAAGTCTTCTGGCCATTCAATACCTATTCAATACAGATCCATTGACAGCATCATGCTTGAAAGTCAGGGATAGTAGGAGTCTTTCTGGGTCCTTCAATTTTTTACCCTCCATTAGGTGAGACAAAAAATTATATTTTTCAAGATTTGTGCTTTTTGCATCTGTATTACAATCTCATTAAAATGCAAATATTGGGAGTGGATGTGACTTAAGTGGTTGAGTCCCCGCCTTCCACATGGGAGGTCCCAGGTTCGGTTCCCAGCCTCCTGAAAAAACAAAAGCAAACAACAAGCAAAATAAATTTAAAAACCACTCAGGGAAGCTGATATGGCTCGGTGGTTGAGCACCAACTTTTCACATACGAGGGGCCCTGGTTCAATCCCCGGCCCTCAGTACCTCAAAAAAAAAAAAAAAAGAAAAAAAAGAAAAAAAAAATTTTAAATGTAAATATCCATGGAGGAGTAAGACTTATTAAATGTACTATAGTAATATATCTCTAAGGATGAATGAAAATTTGAGATCCAGTTTTGCAGAAGTATAGAAACACAGAAGAGAGAACACAGGATGTAATTTTATGGCAATTTCAGAGATACTTAATATTCCCAAAATTGACTCTTCTCAGGTTAACTGGAGCGTCTCCCATTTGGAAGTCACCTTAGAAAAAAATAAACCTGCCCCATTCATGTAGTTGGAATTTGCTTAGTGGCCACTTTGTACACTGCTTTGTAAGATAATTAAAATAATATGAAAAATTTCCTCCAAAGAAAAAAGTTATACTCAAAGTATAAGGCAAATTGATAGAATGCAAAAGAATGAATTTATCAACACTAGGCAGAGTTATTGTATAAGACGTTATAAAAATAAGGTCATCAATTACTTCTTTTTTGAAGTTAAAATAATTCTGCTTCTCCTTCATTTCCTAATCATAACTGCCCATGTCAGTGTAGATGACATGACCACTGGTCCTAATGAATCATTCCAGAGTCTGGTCACATTAATGAGGTGTTTAATATTGTTTGTCAATATATACTTCAGTTTGCATTTTAGGTAGTCTGAAATTTTCCAATTATACAAGTATTTACATTTAGTTTTCTGCAAAGATCAATTTCGATAAAGTGATACACACAATCCATACTTTAAAAATTTCCAGACTGGACTCAGCTCAATTATCTTTTTTTATGTTTTTCTGCTGAATATGTCTAGCACTCGAAAAGGGAGAAGAAATTGGGACCCAAAGCCTAGAAAACACACATGCACCACAGAGAGAGAGAGAGAGAGAGAGAGAGAGAGAGAGACAAAAACAGAGTCTAAATCAGTTACTCACAGAAAAGAGTTTCAAAAGTTCTTGATCAAAAAACTAGTGCACCCATGAAACTACCACCTCAATTGAGTGTTTCCATGTCCGTACATTATGGTCAATCCTTCTCTCTGTCCCCTACCCTAGGCAACTATGGAACTCCTTTTGTTCCTTTGTATTAATTTGCATTTTCTAGAATGTTTTTATACATTTATCAAAACTCATCACATTCTACACTTTAAATGGATGCAACTTGTTGTACACAAATTATTCTTCAACAAAATTAATAGCATTTGATTTGCTAAATAAATAGGACAATTTTTTACAGTTTAAAATGTTTAAGTTTCTTGCTCAAATTCCTGTTCACGAGTCCTGGCATGCTAACCACATGCCTATCCCAGGTTTTTCCCAAAAGTGAAGAAAACCTTGAAAATGAATGATTGATGAACCTCCTTCCTTAGGGAGCCAGCAAAGACATCAAGGTATTTGAAAAATTATATTGGTCTCCCCAAGGTAACTTTTTCTCTATATCTATCCCTATGTGTTTAATTCAATTTAAATATGAGTTTAAAAAATTCTTTAACATTGACTTCATGTTTTTCAAAGGCATCATACATCACAATTATCCCTGCCCACTCCAAAAATGAAAAAAAAAAAAGCCAAATGAAATATAACTCCTCTGATTTAAGAAATTGGTTATAGATAATCCCAGAAGTGCCATCCAACCCATGGTTAAAAAGTAGGCTGTTCTGATTCTCTTGACATGCTCTAAAAATCGTGTTTTGCTTTATTTTTGCTGGCACAAAAGGCCTCATTGAGGTATTGTTTGGTGTTACTTCCCCCAGATACCCTTACTGAGAGTTTACTCTTTACTCAGTCCTTTCATCAGAAAGTAGCTTTAATTTGTTTGGAATGATGTGATGTAGTATTGTAGGCAAACATGGTAGAAAAGAAATTAGGGTTATCTAAAACTTTTTAGAATCACAGTAAGCAGCATCTCAGAAACGATCCATGAAACTATAGGTTTACCTCAATTTCTACAGGAGATAGTCCTAAATGAGGAGCAAATCAAATGCTATTTTTAATGCCACAGGAGTGCTAGCTAATCTAAAATAACCCCAGGATGAAGTCTTTGACTAGTCAAGGAACCACTCTGAACTTCAACTGCTTTGGAATTCCAGGAATTTAGATTACTTTTTAAAAATAGGCTCCACTTAGAAAGATTTGTGTTTTATCTTCCCGCCCTTCCTCCCACTCTCTCTCTCTTATTTGTATCTTTGATGCTATCATCCATATTGAAGAGCATTCACTTTTTGATCACATTTTTGCCAAGAAATGTGTAAATTTTGAGGAGTGAGAACTGACAAACCTCATTTCATTATGATGAAACACCTTTGATATCTTGACATTTTATGCTCACATAATTCCTCTGAAATATATATCACTAATCTCCTCAGAGTCCTCTTGTGGCATACTGGTATGTTGAGGAAACGAATATTGCAAAATTGCCAAAAGACCAAGTCCAATGTAATTAGGACTTGCACTGCTTCAGTGAAGGCTACATAAACACTCTGTTAATATTCACAGCGGCAACTTTGTCAATAACTCCCAAGAATCTTCAAATTTGTAACTGAAATCATCAAACTATTGATTCTCTGACAGTGATAGATCTATCCAGATTCACTGCCTCCTTTCTCTCCCCTCTGCCCCAATAGAGGGCACAAATGCCAGTTGTGGTAATCGGCTCCTGAACGATGAAGGATCATTATTAAAGGGTGGCTGGCATCCCTGGTCATTAATTATAATCTTGTGCACATATGCAGTATGATTGCAGGAAATAATCAGCTTTGTCTGCCAAATTGGCAGCATTTAGAAACTAATTTGTTATGACACAGCATCAAAGATATTTAAGCAACAAACTCAAGCCTCTGCTCCTCTGCATGCATTGTTAAAATATCAGGTAACATTAAAAAACAGTTAACATATCCAGAAGGAGGGGGTGTATATCCTTGAACTTCCATTCAAGTGGAATTTTCAGAAAGAATGTTTACATACCCCCAATTGTAGAGTTCATGCATTGGGGATGCCCCTCCAGAGTGACAGCCATTCAGGGGGCTGCTGAATTGGATTGCTCCAGACAGCAGCTGTCAACTCAGAGCTATTAAGTGGGCATGAGTAGGATATTCAAAGTGTGCCTAGGACAACGCTTATGCAGGATTGTTATTATTTTTCATTTTGAGATACTTTGGAATTCATTTACCAACTTGATTCTTCAGGAGCCAAATCCTGGCAGCAGATTCATAGCACTGAGGTGCATGGCAGTGAGGGAAAGGAGATGGTGCTAAAGGAAATTCTGCTCATTCCAGGCCTGATGTCTGCCCTTTCACTCTCAGAATACAATCGCTCTATTTGCGAACCCTGAGATGTACACCATCTCTCTCTCTCCCTCCCCCCTTTCAACCTGGAGAATCATGCAACTGTTCTGAGCCAATGTTTCCATGAGTTAGTTATTCAGGGAACTTTCTAACTCAATATCTCTCCCTCCACCACTTCCTTTTATCCCCCTCAGCAGAATCAAGCTCAAGTCATATGCTTTGTCCTCTCTCTTCATGTCTGTAATATCCCCCAAATATACACACATGCTAAATTTTTTATTTCACCTTTTACATTAAAAAATAGAGGTTCTTAAGGGTTCCCATTATCTCCAGAAGATATTGTTATTGATTATATTTGTGAGCCAAAAAAAAAAGCTATGTATAAAATAATGCCAATGATATGCCTATACGAAGCAAAATTCCTAAATTGGGGCAACTCCCCATTCCTAATGCTTCCTTCTATGTGGCTATAAGCTTTGGCATCCCTCTATTCCTTTATTCCCACTCCATCTTGGATGAGGGTATAATTTTCAGAGGAATAAATGGGATGTCTTTGTTGACAGATATGCTATAACAAATACAACAGAATTGTTGTCTTAAACCACAGGAATTTATTATCTCACAGTTTTAGAGGCTAGAAGTCCAAAATCATGCTTTCTCCAAAGTTTGTAGCATTCTGGCAGTGGTTTGCCAGCAATCCATAACTCAATCTCTGTTACATGGCAATCTGGCTTCTTCTGTCTCCAACTACTACCATTTCCAATTTCCTCTGCTTATAAGGACTCCAGTCATATTGGATTATGGCCCACCCTGATAAAGTGAGTGGCTTCACCTTAATAACATTGTCAAAGATTCTATTTACAAATGGGTTCACATCCCCAGGATCAGGATTAGGCCTTCAACATGTCTTTGTGGGGGAGTGTAATTTAATCTATAGTACAGAACTTACATAGCCCAGACTCTTCTTCCTGTGAAGGCTGAAATGCCTACAGAAGCAGCTATTCACTGTTCTCCCAGGGCAGCTCTTTTCCCTTCCCCAAATTTTGGGGCCCCTTCCCAAGTCCAGTGCTGCCTGCCATGGTAAGTCTATCTGATTTTGGAGCTTGTTTAGCAGGTCCATTTGTTGAGAAACATGTCAAGGAAGTAGGGTGCTGTTTATTGGACCTCCATAGATATTATATTGTCCATTAAAAATAAATAAAAACAAATCAGTGGGATTTGGGGTAAGGAAATATGTATGGATGGAGAAGCTTCTAGTGATGTTAGGATGTGGGAAGGTTGGTGGCTGTCTAGAGCAGCGTCCAGTTATGTAGCAATTTTGCCTAATGTTAAGCTAGTCCTCCAACTAGCATTTTATTAGTAAAGAAGTTGACATTTTGGTCTCTGTCTGACTCTCCTTTGTTTTTGTTTCTCAACTTTTTCAGAACCTGGGTAGAAAGAAACTTTTGAAGCGTAGAAGTTAAAATAATTAGGGTGATAAAGAAGAAAACCAGTGTAATAGAATACAACTTAATCAAACAATCCTTTTTCTTCATTTCAAATAACAAAGGTGCAGAAAATTTTTATTAAGCATCATCTTTGCTTTATGACTCTCTTCACTAGTCCATTATTGCTTAGAGTTATTATGCTTAACAGTAAAAAACACTTCAATGGTTACTTTTTCCCAATCTCCTTTGTTGAATCCGTTTCTTGTTACAAACTAATAACTGATCAGTCATGAACCTACTCTAGCCTTCATCTATTCTCATTATCCATGTGATTTCATCCAATTTTGTTGCTTTACATATCAGCTAGATGTATCTCCAAATTTGACCTCTGTCTTGAAATCCATATCCATAAGCCAAATCCCACATAATGTCTCTATTCACACGATTAATTGATATCTACCACTTAACATAGTCAAAACTGACCTCTAGAGTTTTTTGCCCACACCTTCCCCACCCACCTTGTGAGGAAACCTACATGAAGTTACCCACATGAAGGGACCAGTGGAGAGTCACCACAGCTTTCAACCTTAGCCAACTGCTAGATCTATGAGTGGAGCCTTCCAGAACCAGCCAGTGCCCAGCTGTCAACTGACCACCAAAGTATGAGTGAGACCAGCTAACTTCCCTGGAGCAGAGTCAAGATGCCCTAGCTGAACCCTATCTAAATGGCCAACACAGAAAATGAGCATTTAAGTGGTTAGCTGTGAGCAGAGTAGTAAATGTTATTTTAAGCCACTAAGTTTTGAGATGGTTTTTGGAATACCAACAAATATCTGCTATACTCCCTACAGTGATAGCTTTGAAAGATAAGTCAAAACATGTCACTCAACTTCTCAAAAGCTTTTGGTGATTTCTTATCACATTTAGAATAAAACCCAAAGTCTGCACCATGACTCTAGTGTCCAATATCTACATGATATGGTTCCTGGCTCTCGCTCATTCACCTTACCTCTTCCCACCCTCCATCAGACACCAGACTCCAGGTGTCTTGGCCTCCATGTGGTTCCTCAAAATGAACAAGGCACATTCTCACCTCAGGGCTTGTGCACATGTTTTTTACTCCTCCTGGTGTTCTCTTTCACCAGACATTAGCTAGTTGACATCTTCACCTCACCTATATCCTTGTTCAAATATCACCTTCTCAGAGAGATCCTTCTTGACCATATTACACAATTTTTAAAAAGTGAACAGAAAACTCTATCCTCTTACTTTGCTTTATTTTTCTTTAAACACATATCCCTATCTGTCATCATGAGATTATATCTGTTTGCTTCTATATTGACTGCTGATTGTTCATCTCCTCTAATAGAATGTGTTCTATGTGGGCAGGACACTTTTATTTACTGCTTATTTCCCAAAACCTAGACTAGCACATGGCATGTGTTGAGTGACTGTGTGAATGAATGAGTGGTGTCTCTTGTCTGGAGCACAGGGTAAGTGAAAAGTCACAATGGGAAACAGTCTTAAGATAGGGGGATTGCCACCTCATTACAGAGAGAGGTTACTGGACACGCTTACTGCTCTGCCTACATCTCCTGGGATCCCTCCTCCAGTTCTGGGTACCCTCCGTTCCCTAGCCTTTGTGTGTTTTCCTTCTATCAGCTGTACTTGCAACTTTTATCTAAGGATATCCCTTGGTTATGTTAGGTGCTTTGACCACCCAAGCCAAGAGCCAGAAATACCTGGGAGTCGTTCCCTCCCAGGAATGGCTATAGCCACAAAGCCAGACTGACAGGAATATAAAAGCAAGCCCAGTTCCTTTTCTTCAAAGTGGAACAAAACTTGAGGTGTAATTTATCCTCCAGAGCTCCCTGCGGGATCAGTTGGGGCTGAGACTTCACTTGAATCGCACCCTTGCTTGGATCTTTCCCTTTCACTATCCTGCTTCCTGTACTTTTGGTTTCTCCAGGGAGCACTTCCTTCGGCAAACTCACATGAAACTTCTTCATACAGGATGCTTCTGGAGAACCCAACCTAAGGAAACTGGTCTTCCCTTTATGAAGAGTGGTCTCTGCACAGGAAGAATAATGTTTATTGAATGTTAAGTGTTCAGCCCCATACTAAATACTTTACATGTACTATCTCTTTTAATCTTCAAAACCCTATTATTATCTTATTTTAATGTCATAAAAGACTGGACTTAATAAGTTTACTCAGAAAGAAGACTATAGGATTTCCTGAGTGGAAGCAGAGAGGCCACTGAGGAGACTACTGCAGTAGTCTAGATATGCAAGAGATAAGGAGGATCTAAATTTTGTCACTAGCAATAGAAATAGGAAGGCTGCCACCAGAATCTAAAGGAACAGAATTTGGGATTGGTGCTGCCATAAGTCTCTCAAATTCTTTAGTTTTAGATTTCTTAATTTTAACATAGTAGGTTTGACCAAAAATAAATAAATAAATAAATCACTTCAAAGTTCCTTCCTGCTCAGAAAAGCTGGGGAAAATACACAGTGTAAAGTCCTTGGAAATGATCTGAAATTCCTGCGACTACACACAGCAAGGCACAAGAGGGAAAATATAGTCTGTAGAGCTAGACATACTTGGGTTAAGATTCATGCCCAGTTTCTTTGCATCTATGTTACTCTAGATAAATTACTTAACCTTGTTGCAGTTCATAGTACTTTTCTTCTCCCAAATAGGAATAATATCTACCTTACAGAGTTGTTGTAAGGTTTAAAATACAGAGTACCTGGCACACATTAGGAAAATTTTTAGTTTGTAGCTTTATCTTATCTTAATTTCATATCTAATTTCCTCTAGTGCAAAAGAAATTAACAAAAATCCTCATATTTTGGTCTTTTATTGCTTTGTTTACTAAGAAGTATTTGACAAAATTCTGTTCTCCTAATGTTTATTGTAAAATAAAGTATATAAATTACACTATGACTTAAAAACTTTCATAGGCTAGCCTGGGCGACAAATACCATCTTAAAATTTGTATCTTATATGGAAACGTAAAATTCCAAACAACTGACTTCCAAACAAGTTTTCAGATATGGCCAATTCCTTAGTTGAAAATTTGCCATAAATTTACTGATGGGATCAAAGATTCATAAATGTGCTTTCATTATAGGAAAGGCTGCATCCGGCATTTTCATGAGGTACTGGTGAAATGTCGTTTAGTCTAACTTTCAAAAACAAGGAAGAAATGAAGAAAAGTCAAGAAGTCAAAAGAGCAGAAATAAGGATGGAGAGTAAAGACAGAAGAAACCCAACATTTTCCAAAACACCCATTACAGAGAAACCTAACAACTCTATGCATTTATTTGAAGAGTTCTTCAAGCTTTTTCAAACACATCTTTATTCATGCTTTGTTTTTTTGCAAAAATTATATTTAAGCAGTTCAATTGTGATTGTCACTATAGAATTTTCCTGTCAGTAAAGACACACTTTTCATTTTGAGATTTGATTCCTTTCAGTAAAAGGCATGGAACAATAATTGTATAACCAATACAAATGATTTCTAGATGAAATGCCAATGACATAAAATTCTTCATCTTATAATTCAAGTTTAACATGGAGAGTATATTCTACTCATTTTAACTTTTACCTAAACCTGAGACACAGAGAGGGAGTCACAGCTAACAACCAGATACTGAAAGTCAAAGAACTTGGAAGAGAAGGAGAAGATTCCACCAAATGAATTGCCATGACTGAAAAGCCAAGGACCAAGGATCACCAGCAGTCAGCCCCAGAATGTTACAGTCTTCAACAAGAAAGCATTGCTTTGCTAATGCCTCAATTTTGGACTTACCTTGCCTCAAAACCATGAGCCAATAAATCCCTATTGTTTGAGCAAAATCATTGTATGGTTTTGGTTTAACAGACAGAAACTAAAACACATATCTTTGGGAAAATTATTATAATTTTGTATCTCATACCATCCCATAATATGCATAATCAAAATTATTTTTATTCATTTCCATGTAATCTCATTAAGTATGCATTACTTCAGTCTAAGGAGCCCAAATCCTGAAGTGGCAGGGATCTTATTATAAAAGTTTTTGAGTTTGAAGAAAGAAAACCAGAATCAGAGTTCTGGATAAACCCAGAAGATATTCATAGTATTGAGAAGGCCTTTTCCTAAGATAATCTTTGTAGCATTAGTTATAATACAAAAATCTTCTCAAATTGGAGAAGAATATATAAACATAGGGACTCTGTATCATTGAATGCTACATATAAACACTTGGCTTAAAAAGACTCTGTTATAGAGTTACATAATATGTGTTTTTAAAGTATATAAACTCAACAGACCCACTCAATCCAAAAGAAAGGAAATAAAGAAAAAAAAATCACAATGAGTGTTAATTATTGGGGGAAGCCTCTATTGAGTCTTAAACTTTACTTAACAAATTAGCTTAGCCAGAATATTATCTTATTGAAGTGCAAAGCCAAATGAAAGGAATAATGCTTTAAATCTTATCATTTAAAAAGTATCATTATAAAAGCAACAAGCATATCTAATACTTATTAAATGCTTTCTTTGTGCCAGCGTTGAGTACTTTACATGGATTAATTATTCATTTCTTACCATAATCCTATGAAGCTCATATAATCATTATGCCCATTTTATAGATGAATAAAACAAAGTTAAGAACATTTAATTAAATAGACCCAAAATCTCATAGTTCATAAATGGTAGAACTGGAATTTGGACTCAATAGGAATGCCAAAAATTATGATTAAAAACATACTTGCTGGCTGAATTGGTGCCTTTATCTCTCCCAGTAATGGCAGCCCTGATGTGCTTCAGTAGTTCTCTCACAAGCCAGGCGCATAGCTGGTGTATACAAATGGCACTTTAACACATAAAGAATCAGCCTGTCTTCCAGGTGATAAACCCAACACCCTGGTAAAGGAACTTTGCTATTAGAGAGTTTGAAAACATCAAGGGTTTTTCAAAGCAGTCACACGTAAATGCCACAGGTTTGTACCAAATTGTTTCTATTAATCAAAAATTATTTTAGAAATCCCTTTGGTAACTGCTTTTAAGACAAGTTTCTAAACTGCAAAACAAAATCAGTCATTTTTCTTTTCTTAAATCAGAAAAATATCACAAAGCATCAATATCCATTTTATCCATAAGGCTTCACCTCAAATCAAATTCTACTCTTGAGAATCAACTTTTACCGCCACTCAATATTGTCAAAAGAATGTTTGCCAGTCCCTGGATGGAATTCCCAAAATATTTTAAGGAAAATCAGTATTACTGAAATACCGTATAACTGGTAACATGAATACTTTGAAAGAAAAACTGTTATTTGAGATGCATAAGATATCTGAGGAGAATTTTAAAAATAGATACATTATTTTATTATGGTCATGTCCAGACCATCATGGGGTGAGCAAATTTTCAGACCCATTCAGTGTAGAGATGAAAGAATATATGGGCACTGAGGACTTGAGGAATGTAACACAGGAGAAGTAGTTGGGGAAGTGAGCTCAGCCTGCTTCACAAGTGTCTACTTAAGTATTATTTGAGACTAAAATGACACCAGTGCATTCTGCAATAATTTCCTCTCCTTGCATATTTCAAGGGGAGTATATCTGCTGCATGGTGCAGTTTATGTCACAGAAATATTTTCAGTCAACTGAAGATGTTTTATCCTGAAAAGTGTCCATTGATAGCTCTTTCAGTCAAGGTAAAGACTTGGACTAGGTACATTTAGCTGCTCTTTGAAAAGGCAATATTTTTGGTAAAGAGTTTGATTCTCTGTGTATTGGCCGTGCTTGTTCCTGTAAGCTGCAGACCAGCAGGAATGGGTCACGCCAGGGAAAGCCAGGGGAGTGGAGCTGCTGAGGCAAAACCCTTCAATTGTGTGATAGCTTCTCCATTCTTAACGTAATAACCATTTACGTGAGAAGATTATGCTTCATCACAATGTCTACTTTAGTCAAAGCAGTTTATGCAACAATTTCCTACATTTTCCCATACTTCTCGGAATATACAGTTCCATACTACTGAAATTGCATTCAGAAAAGCACAGTTTTGTGCAAGCCATTTCCCTAGTCGATTGCTATTATCAACCACTGAAGTAACCATATGTTAATCTTTTCCCCACATTGGGCAATATTTTGTAGTATGCTGTTTATATTAAAACATTTTGGAATATTTGAGTATAACTATGTATTGTAGGTTTTTGTTGTTGGTGTTGGGTCATTACTGATAAAGATTCTTTTGTTGCCTATCCACCTTAAAGTTAAAATGTAAAACGAACTCAGTCATTTGAGTATATTAAGTAGAAAATACCTCAATAGGTTTGACAAAACTTAAAGCCTTTCCTTAAAAAAATGACTACAGCCCTTGTATGATTATCAAATATATTTTTCTTTGTTCTGCACCATAAAAATAACATGTTAAACTAAAATTAGCACCTTTTCAAACCAAAAACTGAACACATAAATATGTTGTATATATTTCACTGTAGCTTTAACTTTTGAGCTTTTAACATTTTCCATTCTTATTTGACTGTACATAATAAACAGTAAGTAGAGTACAAGGCTATTAATTATCCTTAAACAAGGACATTCCCCAAAGTTAATTTTTGAATTGGTTCACCATTTTAAGAAAGAAGTTTGAAATTTGCTATAATATGGGCAATTTTGAAAATTTTTTTATTCTTGCTGGTTCTTTTTTTCCTTTCTGGAAGTCTGTTAAAGGAGTTTTAGTCCATCCTCACATGCAGAAAACAATAAATCAGATTTTTAAAACATGTAAGTGCTTTACTGGTAAATATTAGTCTAAAATGAAAAGGACATACAGTTTCTGTATGCTTTATATGTCTGATTCTTCAATGTATTCCTAAAATATTAGGGGCACGATGTTTGCTTTGTTATTTTGTGTTTGCCAACTAAAACATATTCTATTAGCTAGCATTTTATTAATGATGCTAAATTGATGAGCACTAACTTAGAGGTGGGAGGTACTTACAGACCAAATGTTAATAAAGTAAGACTTTCTCCACTGGCATGAGCATTCCAGCTTCTGAGGGTATGCAGTATAAGCTGGCCTGGCAGTCAGTTCATGTAAAAAGGATCCTTAGGGGAACAATTGGAAATGTGATGCTTTCTTCAGGATGCCTACCCATCTCAACATTTAAGACAATAGAGAGGAAATCAAATGACACCATTTCATCATTTTAAATATTAAATAGATTCAAGTAAGTTTGAAAAATGGCCACATCCTAATACAAAAACAACTAAATACGTCCTAGCTTTTATTTTCTAATGTAGGATTAATATTATTGATACAAATACTCATTTTGTGGCATGCTTTCATTATTGGTCATCACATGGTCCCTAGGTCTTTGCCCTCTTAATCTCTTATCACCCATCCCATTCCCCCACCTCCAGCCTGCCCTCACCATTCTTCAGGCACAAGTCTTGTGTACTTAATCAGTATCCTTCCAATTCACCTTCCATGTTTTAATTTCTATAAATGTGCATCCATGAACAGCAGACTGTGTAGATCTGATGAACATACAGTAAAATGATATTTTATTCTATCTTCCTAAGCATCTTACTTTTATTGCTCCATGTTATGTTTTGAGATCTGTCTATATTGGCACATATCAGATTAGCTGGGATTTAACTGACATGGGTTATTGGATCACACAAATAGTTGTATGGATGTATATGTGTGGGGTGCAGAGTATGTGTGAGTACACGTGTATACAAATTAGAACCACAACGGAGCAAAAAAATCATCCATCCAGGCCACCTTTTGGTTTTGTGTGATGATAACCAAAGGCTGATTAATTCACCCAGAAACAATCAGTCTATTTAGGTCAAACAACTAGTTGATGGAATTTTTGTCGCAATTGAATGGTTGTTAAGACCTTTGTGAAGGGCTTACAGCATTATTCCATCTTTGTTACCTGGTAAAATGTCTGTTAGAATAATGACTTGATATTTAACAGGAAGTCATTAGTCTTCCTGGAATCCACTTGCCAAGCTTAGTATTGTTATTAATATTTATAACATTGATATTTCAAGGATAGCATTTCAAATCAACAAAAGGACAGAAACCTTGATGCTGTATTGTGTCCCACTAAGCAATGTCTGTGTCAGTGATTCAAGTCTCTAATTAGCATAATGTCAGTGTGTTGTCTTTCCTATCCAGTGCATCTTTGCTTTTAAAAATTCTACTTTCTTAGGTTTACATTGTCCAAAGGTAAGGGTTCCCATAAAGTGAATTTAAATCAGATATTTTTTTTAAATGTAAGTGTTTTACTTTTAAGTATAGTCTAAAATAAAAAGATCTCATGCAGCTTCTTTGAATAGGCATTGGTGACATTTAAATGAATCATCATAAGATGCTTTATAAATAAACGGAATGTATATAAGTAATTAAAAATTGAATTTAGACAAAATACCAAAGATTAATTATGGCTAATTTCAGTTTAGTATGCTTGTGACTAGTATCCAAAAGATTAGTTTCTTTATTTCTTCTATTGTGAGTATCTGGCATCCATACTTCCTATGATGAAAAGGCTAAAATTATTTAAGAACTTTTAGGAAATGACTCTTTAAGAGAAATGAGAGCATATCAAAGTCACCCTAGGGAAATTTTTCAAATTGCATTCATTTCCCACATTTACTTTGGCAAATATATTTTTTTGCATATGACAAGGGAATGGGTATATTTATTAAATGTCTATGATGTGCAATGTGCCAAACTCTAATTCCAGAAACCACACACTAAATACAATACTATTAACCCTATTTTA
>PVKH010012187.1:0-17394 GCA_004027955.1 Chaetophractus vellerosus | reverse complement strand
TAAAAAAAAAAAAAAAAAAAAAAACCTCCATCCTGATCCCTCCTTATCATAACATTTTAATTGCCATACTCTTCTATGTTCTAGTTCAGAGATGGAGAGCCTTTTTCCCATTAAAGACCTGTGACGCATCTAGAAATATCAAAAAGGTTGCACAAGTGAAGATCAGTTTAGTTGGGGGAAGAATATTTTTGAAAGGGAAAAATAGTCATTCCAAGAGAAGGATGAGAAATCTCCTCAGGGCTAGAGAAAGAGATGAGACATGCAGTGGAAGAGAACAAGATCTTGAGAAAAGCATGAAGAAGGTGGAGTAAAAGGAACATTGGGAGGTCAAGCTTAATTAGCCTCTCCTGTCTACCAGAATAACCCTTCCCTTCTCTTCCTGCCTTGAGATCCATACCCTACTGTCTATCTCAAAAACACATATGCATATATACCACTCACCCACCCCCTGAAAAGATTCATAGCCGAGATCCTGCTCTTCTCATGCAGACTGAATTTCCCTACCACAGTATAGGTCTTCCACCCAGGCCACAGTTGTCCAGACTCTACATTAGGAATCCTCCTCTTGCCCTAGCCATGGTGCCCTGAAACCTTGTCGTCACCACCACCACCACCACTACACTTTCCACATTTTACTGTTCACACCTTTCCGTCAAGAGTTCACTCCCCAGATTCTGTTTGATATAGGAGTGCTTCCTCTGGTAAAAAGCTCCAGATAACCCTGTTTAGGACATAGGGACTTGATGTGTACATATGTGCCTTTCTCTCTCTCTCTCTCTCTCTCTCTTTCTCTCTCTCTCTGTCTCTCTGTCTCTCTCTCTCTCTTTTCTGTATTCCCAAATGCACAGTGCATTTTAACATGAGAGAACATCTGTAGGAGCACTCAGTTCCGTTTAGATTATACTGAGAATCAGTCTAGCCTGTGAGCTAGAGAGTCTTATCATTCACATTTCCTATAACCTTCAAGAGGAATTGGCCCTCTCCCTGATTCTGTTAGTCCCCAGCATGCTGAACAGTCCCCTGGATAACGGTGGTAGGCCTGAGACATATAAAACAATGAAATATGAAGATCAAAAGAAGCAGGTATGGGGCAAGGAAAAAGGTTCCTCTAGAGAGGAATAAGTGATAGAGTGACCTTCAATAACATAATGTAGCTAAACTCTCATTTAAGTACAAAGAAATATACTGTAATATTTCACCTTTCTAACTCTTTTCTGGTATTTGCTTGGGATGTTTAATTACAGCATGAAACATTATAACCAATTTACCCTTAAATGCTTTCAAGGCACCAGGAAGCATTTTAACAAGTCATTTGTCCATTGAGATGAATTCTGCAGTTAAACATTTTCCCTATGCGTTCTTATCCCTACCCAAAAAAAAAAAAAAAAAAAAAAACTTTGTGGCTAACATCTATGCTTGCTTTTTACTTTATTTTTTGTTTGTTTTGTTTTGCTTCTTAACTTCGAGTAGATGAATAACAAGATGCTTTTCCCTCCTCTAGAACATATCCTCCCCTGAGAGTTCCCCTGCGCATAGGCCCGAGTCCCTGTCACCCGAGGTAGTTATCACACCATCTCAATCACACGTGGAGGCTGAGAGTGAGTGTGCAAGAGTGTGTACCTGATGTGTGGGGCGGGCTGGGGCATCAGTGAATGGGGCAGGGGGCTGGAGGGCGGCTGATTGGCCACAGTAAGTTGAATGAATCTTACATGTGTGACTGAATACTCAGGACCATCAGTGTAGATGGAGGAAAATGAAGTAGTTGTGTGTGTGATGGGGTTTGTTTTTGTTGTTATTTGAGGGAGGGAATGGCTGAAGAGTTCTATTACAGAGTAGAATCTAGAAGTCAAGTTTAAAGGAGGCTGAATATGTAGGAGGAGCCTTGCTAATGTCTAATTGACGAAAAAAAGGTCTGTTTTGTTAAGAAGGAAAGTTGGATCAGAATTTTGTAGGAGCTAGCTTTTGTTATTTATTTGTTGAGGCTGATAAAGGCGCAAGTTACATTGGAAAAGTTAGGCAATAATTTATGCCTTGCTGTAGTTTATCTGACAGCTCTGTGTAACCTAATGTTTTGAGCTTTAGTCGATAAATTGAAAAGCTTTTTGAGGAAAAGAGAGTCGTTCTGTCTCTCATCTCTTTACCTTTATCTCTCTATAGCTCCATACTGGTTACACAAAGAAACTGCTCAGTCAGTCCATGGCTTCTGTGTCACAGGCCTCCATTCCTGCGATGTTTGTGATATGGTGGTTGTACAAAAGCGGCATCTCTTAGGATATCAGTTGAGTGCTTTTCTCAGAAACACTATTGCTGTAGAGATGTTAAATGCAGATTTTAGTATTAGAGTTTCTTAGCTGTTAAAAGATTTGGACAAATAAAACTTTTTTCCTTTTAAAGAGAAAGTTATATTTCTAATAACCTTTCAGAAATTAACTTTTAACCCTCCACCACCCCCCATCAAAAATTGAGGCCAAACTCGGTGACATTTGACCAAATTCCAAATCAGTAGGACTTTGTAGATCAGTGTGAAAGTGAAAAAGGTTGTCATTCTACTAGTGTACTAGAGGTGTTCTGGGCATTTTTGAATCTAATAAGGAAAGCAAAGGGAAGTTCTGTCTCCTCAGTTAAAGATTCTAAGATAGCATATTTGAAGGCTGACATGGTGTGGTATCTGGTTTCTGATACCATTCTTTGTAGAGAGGAGCTACAATTGAGACCTAGTGGTGGTCTATCTTGGTGTTAAGGTAAGAAATGGTGCCATTCTTTGTAAAGTGTTAACCAGTTGACCTAGTGGTGGTTGTCTTAGTGTTGGGAGGTAATAGGTGGGGTTTATTTTTTTATATGTCAGAACTTCAGATTCTCTGAAGTTATGTGCATTAGTGGTTAGTGGTCTGTTGACATGCATTAGAGGATAAAGAAAGAATTGAGTGACCAGAAAGCTGTATGAAAAACATACCTACTTAATAGTAAACATGAATGAAGTACTGGTTGGTTGATGTCTTTAATACTACTCTCCTTTACTGAACCAGTAACTTAAGTACTCGCCTTTCTATCTTTCTGCTTTCCTTCACCTTTCTTCCTTCCCCACCTTCCATCAGTATTAATTTAGAAATGAATAACATCAGAAGGCAGTTTTCTTAAGACACCAGTGTCACCTCTGTAGTGTGTATGGGGCTCAAGTAAATCCCTAATGATACTGCCAGACCCTTAATACAGCACAAGATGACTCAGCAAACATGATGAAAGGCTAAGCAGGCAAAATAGTCACATTTGGCCAGTTATCTAATTCTGACTATCCCAGCATTCTGCTCCAGAAAACTTTAAAGAAATTTGGGAAAGGCCAGGATTTTTTTAATAATCTGGCCTATTTACACTATTGCTACTTGGGACTCTTACAGATGTTAATGGCTTTCTTTCCTCTACTTCCATCCATCCCTCTTCTGTTTCCTTGTTGACCTGTACCCTTTCACTTCCCTTCCTTTCTGCCCTTTGACTTTATCCTTTCTCCCCTACCCCATGTCTTTGTTGATTTTTATTCTTCCAGCTCTGTCACCGAAAAGACATGGATTTGGCAAAAGTAGGATACCTTGATTCCAACACTAACAGCTGCGCTGACAGATCTTCTCTGCTCAACTCAGGTCATTCTGACCTGACTCCTCATCCCTCCATTGGACCTTCTTCTGAAACTGGCTTCCCAAGCAGGAGTGGAGATGGACATCAGACCCTTGTAAGAAACTCGGACCAGGCATTTCGGACAGAATTTAACTTAATGTATGCCTACTCCCCCTTGAACGCTATGCCTCGAGCAGATGGATTGTATCGAGGGTCTCCCCTAGTAGGGGATAGGAAGCCTTTACATTTGGATGGGGGATATTGTTCCCCTGCAGAAGGCTTTTCCAGCAGATATGAACATGGCTTTATGAAAGACCTCTCTCGTGGATCCATGTCACCTGGTGGTGAGAGAGCCTGTGAAGGAGTCCCGTCTGCCCCCCAGAACCCACCACAGAGGAAAAAGGTAAATGTCTTGAATTATGTAGGCCCTTTTGAAGAACATTAACCAAACAGTTGGTATTTGCTGAGCTCCTGTTATGTGTTCAGCACTGTTCTCAGTGTTAGGTAAACAAATATAAGACACAATCTGCAATATCCAGTGAAAACAGACAGTTTGATGAGTGCTGTAAGTATTCAGCAAATTTAAATTCCTACTATGTGCTATGCACTGCTAGGCAATTCAGAGGATACAGCAGTGAAAAAGAATAACAGTAGCTTATGTTGCTTAGCACTTCCCATGTTATAGGTACTGTGCTAAACTCTTGATCTTCATTTAATCCTCACAATAATCCTGTCAGGTGGGAAAACCAAGGCAAGTTAAGTAATTTGCCTGTGGTCACACAGCTAGTGAATGGTAGAGCCGAGTGCTTGCTAACCAGGTCTGTCTGATTTCAGATCACATGCTATATTATTGCCTCGCAGATTCCGCCCTAATGGAGCTTCTAGCAAGTGAGACAGAGATTTAGCAGATAATTACATAAATAAGTAATTAATTGCAATAGTGATGGATGCTCCAAAGGAGCTGTCTAGGTGTGGCAAGAGCATCTTAACAAGGGAACCTGACCTAGTTAGATATGTAAAGGGTACTTTGAGAACAAACAAGAGACACTTAGCCAGTTTGAGGGGTGGGGATGGAATGAGAAGTGACAGGTTTCCAAGGTATCTAAATTTTAAACAGTAAGTAGTTGAGGGTGTTCTATTAAGGGGAGCAAAGCAAGGAAGTAGGGGGAACAAGGCAAGTAAATATGTGAAACTCCTGGGTTTGCCTCAAGGATACAGTTGAGTATTGTTGTAGTGTTGAGTGAAGAGGCAGGAAGACTGAGGAGAAGAGGATGGAAAGAGAGAGACAGGCCAAACCATGGAGAGCTCCTTAATGCATTGGGACCTTACCTAGAAATCTCAAAGCCAATAATGTGCTTTTTATGTCAGTGGTTCTCAACTAGAGGCATTTGGAAATGCTTGGAGTGTCACGGTGACATTCATTTATTGGGTAGGGCTAGGCTAGGGATACTCAATGTCCTATTCATGGGACAGTCTCACATAATGGCAATGTCTGTTGGACCCTCGTTGAAAATATAGCCTAATAGCTTTTTATTTTTACATTAACAATAAAATATGATCAGAACTTATTAATTCCCTGCCAAGATAGGTGTATAGAAAATACATATGCAAAATTCCCTTTTGGAATTTTTGTTTTATTTTACATTTGGACAGAAAAATGAGAGCCCTACATGGATAGAAGGAGGAAGAAACAACTGTCAGATAATTTGGAATAAGATAGTTATGGGCATAAAGACTGTTGCATGAACAGTATTAGCTATTGGGAACAAGAAATGGAAATTATCTTGGGATTTCTGGTTTTTAATTATGTCCAAAAGTGATTGGATTTTTTTTTTTTTTTAATCATGATTTCTTAGTTCAGAAACATTTGTTGAATACTTACTAAATGCCAGGCTCTGTGCGGGATGTTAAAGATGAAAAGCAAAATAAACTTGGTCTTTGCCCTTATGGAGCTCATAGTACATAGAACAAAGCAAGACATTAGCCAGTGTAAGCAAGTGCAACAACAAAGAAGAGGTTTTCTGGGCAGTGGCGGGAGGAGGGTGTCCTGCTGGGGCAGTCAGGAAAGAATGAATAAGGATTAGGCAGAAGAAGGGGGAGTTGGGGAGAAGTTTCCAAATATAGAAATTTTTCTAGAACTGCCTTACTAAAGTAAAAACTGGAAATCATTTTTTCTCCTTTCTCCTTTAACACAAGTTTCCCATGCATAAGATAGAAACAGTAATAAGTCCCTAGGTATAACTTGAAAATCCTGGAGCATTGGCATTTTCTTCATCTTTCTTTTTCTTCTGTCTCTCTTTCTCTTAATAGCAACTAACTAGGGATTCCTAGGGAGTGAGGAAAAGCTATGAGAATCTGCTGGGAAGTTTGTGTAAGCTACACAGGCTTCTAGCATCCTATCCCCCCTTTTCTAGGTGCTCCCATTGTTGCACATAACTATGATAGTATGCCTCTATTACTGGTAGGGAGTGGTGTAATCTCAGGGGTTTTTCTAAAGGCAGTAAATAGGTTGAGATCTACTGGTTGAACATCATTCTTCCAAAATGTCATCTCCAAGTTTATTCTCTTCACCTTACCAACTTCTGACTGCTTTAAATATGCAGCTGTGCTTGGGTCTCTCTCACACCTAGAAAGAGTTGCCAGGGTTGGTGCCTGCTTTGTTTGCATGGCTTGGCTAGTGGTTTACTAGGATTCCATTTTCTCTTCTTTCCCAGTTGCTAGTGATCCAGTAACAATCTCTAGCTGACTACAGTCCTGTTCCTTGTTTCCTTCTAGGTATCTCTGCTAGAGTACCGCAAACGGAAACAAGAAGCCAAGGAGAATTCTGCTGGTGGGGGAGCTGACTCTACACAGAACAAAAGCAAGTCTGCAGGACCTGGGCAGGGCAGCAGTAACTCAGTGTCTGACACTGGTGCCCATGGTGTGCAAGGATCCTCAGCCCGAACCCCATCTTCCCCTCACAAAAAATTCTCCCCATCCCATTCCTCTATGTCCCATTTGGAGGCAGTAAGCCCATCAGATTCCAGAGGCACTTCATCTCACTGCAGACCTCAAGAGAATATCAGCAGTAGGTGGTAAGTTCATATTCGATGCTGTATAATTAAATTCGGGAAGGAAATATACATCTAGGATCATTCTGTTTTACTGAAAATGTATGGTAACACTAATCTGAGAGAGGAAGCAGACATTGCTGTAAATCAGACTGGTCAGCTGGTTTAATAGTGTCAGCCACAACCCCTGAGCCTTGCAGAAGCAAAGAAGTGCCACCAACCTGTGGAGCAACACTTAGACATCATATAGTTGTGAAATCAGATGAGCTTTTTTACTTGGTGGGTGCTAACACCGCCTGTTCTATTTTCTCATTTTGTATCAAAGGTAACTTCAGCCCACTTTCACTTGAATTAACAACAGTTGTCACATGACTAGCATATACAGAGAGATAATAAGACATATTCTGAAAAGACATGTAGTCTGGTTTAGGGGAAACCACAAATCAAAAGCTAAATAATATTGATGGATATTGAGTACCAGTGAAATAGAGAATGAAGCACAGGAGTTCAGAGGTCTTGAAGTGGAGAAATGAACTCTGGGAAAGATGAGACATGGTTTGAATGAATAATAATTCATTTAGTCTGTGAAACGTTTATTAAACTGCTGTTATGTGCCAGATACATGATTTCACAGAGGAGAAAATTTGGCCTTTTTATTCACTTTTTCCTTGATTCTTTTTTCCTTGAAATTGCTTTTTTCTTCTGTGCCCAACATAGTTTGAGGCAGAGGAAATACCTTGTTTTAAATTGGGTCCGACAAAAATGTTTGAACATATTTGAAGAGAATACCTTTTATGGCCTTTGCTGGTGCTTCATTTGTATCAGACTCTTGACTCTAAAATCCTGTGAACCATGTTGCCTTCACAGGATGGTTCCCACTTCAGTGGAACGACTCCGAGAAGGAGGGAGCATCCCCAAGGTCCTCCGAAGCAGTGTGAGGGTGGCCCAAAAAGGAGAGCCCTCTCCCACATGGGAGAATAACACCACAGAGAAAGACTCAGGTGAGCCATGGCCTTCTCTTACCTACTGGGTTCAGGGACCCATGAGCCAAGCTCCACACAGTTCACACCAAATACTGGGATGTGGCAACTCAGTTTCTCATGCAGTTTGGGCTCCATTTTATGTTAGGTTCTGGTTCTGCCTTGCATCTGCTTTTTTAGGCTGTAGTGTTCTCAAGGTCTAGCATTGCTTGCTCTCTGTCTGCTCTTTTTTCCCCAAGGGATACTTTTCTGTAACTCTTATCTCTTCAAAGGCCTGGAAATTCACCTTGATGAAGGATGAAGATAAAGAAGGAGGTGGAAATCAGATCAGGCATTTTTTAAATAGCCCATAATTAATCATTCCTTTTGCCCTTCTGGCATGCTGCACTCAACCCAGTGTGTCCAAAGAGAGCAGCATGGGTTAGTGATGGCAATGGTGATTTGAATGAACAGTGGGTGGGTTTGTTTGTTTTTGGTTTGTTTTTTTTTTTGGTTTTTTGTTTGTTTGTTTGTTTGTTTTCAGTTACTCTAAGAACACAAGTTAAGTTGATTTTGTATTACCTTCCAGACCCTGCAGATGGAGAAGGCCCAGAGACGTTGAGCTCAGCACTCTCTAAAGGAGCAGCCGTTTACAGCCCTTCCAGATACAGCTACCAGGTAAAATAAGAAAGTGCTGATCTCTAGGCATAAGAGTATGTTCTGGGTTCCAAATGTTGTGTGATCCCAGCCATCCTTTGCAGTTGAGATGCCTTTATATGAAGAGTGTTTGCATATAGTTTCAGCAGCCTTGGAAATAAGTCATCATCTGCTCATCTTCAGGTAATAAAATCATACCAGTAAAATAAGAAAGATGACCAAAGACAGCCATTGTACTGTCACTGGTATCCACAAAAGAACAAATGATTAAAATATATATATATATAGGGTATTATAAATATTTACACACTGTTTAAGGGACTTGTTCACTTCCTTATGCTTTTCCTCCCAACTCTTTCTAGCTCCTGCAGTGTGATAGTCCACGGACGGAATCACAAAGCCTCCTTCAGCAGAGTTCCTCCCCCTTTAGAGGACATCCCACCCAGTCTCCAGGATACAGTTATCGAACTACTGCACTGAGACCTGGAAACCCCCCCTCTCACGGTTCTTCAGAATCATCCCTCTCTTCTGCGTCCTATTCCAGCCCCGCCCACCCTGTGTCCACAGACTCATTGGCCCCGTTTACGGGGACACCAGGGTATTACAGCAGCCAGCCACATTCTGGAAACAGCACCGGCAGTGGTCTTCCAAGGAGGAGCTGCCCTTCTAGTGCTGCTAGCCCTACCCCACAGGGGCCCTCAGACTCGCCAACCTCAGACTCGATTTCTCAGTCCAGCACAGGAACTCTGAGTTCCACCTCCTTTCCTCAGAACTCTAGGTCATCATTGCCATCAGACTTACGGACTATCAGTCTACCCAGTGCTGGGCAGCCAGCTGCCTACCAGGCCTCCAGGGTATCCGCGGTTTCCAATTCACAGCACTACCCACACCGTGGGAGTGGGGGTGTGCACCAGTATCGACTCCAGCCGCTGCAAGGGTCAGGAGTCAAGACTCAGACAGGACTTTCCTAGGGCTTCTGGATTTGGGCAAACAGAACTCAATGAGCCCAAAGCTGCTTCCTTCCAGCTGCCTCTGGATCCTAGGCCGAGCATATTGCTAGGGAAGGGGGGTAAAAAGGTGCCAGAGGATTGGGTCTGGTTGACAAGAAACAAGACTTGTGGTCGTGACTGGCCTCTGGCCTTGGAGAAAGATGTAAATCTTGTCTGAAGCAGAGACTATAAAGAAGTTTCTCCCTGCTGTTAAGGGTACATTGTTGACAAGCAAAATGATGTTTTGGTTAGTAACGGTTCTAAGTGCAATGAGTTGTGTTGAAGCCTCTGTCTCCCATCCTTGCTTGTAGCCTGTAGTCACTTGTGCAGTGAGGACATCTTTTTTAAATTTTTGAGGAAAAAAAAAATCTTTTCAAAGGGAGAAAAGTTAAAAGAGCAGATCTCAAAGTCCCAAGTCATCTGAGTAGTGTTAGGGTTTTATGCATTTCAGAAAAAAAGGTAGGTATGTAATTGTTCACTCTTAGAGAACCATTCCAAAAGCAGCTATCTGCCAAGGTGTGACCACCACAAATACTCCCTACCTTTGTCTTCAGATCACCAAGAAACAGGCAGAGATTGTAAATCTTGGAATGTGCTTTGACTGAGGGTTGCCTGACTCTGAAGAAAGGCTCATGGTCAGTTATTGATTACGCAGGAGTGGATTATCCTAGTAGTTTGTCTGAGCCCCCAGCTGTTAACATCCCACTCCCCCGTCCTCAAGCTGTTTCACAGCACAGTAGCCCATAAAATTGGTAGGCAAAGAGAAGAGGAGTGATAAGTGAGATGGGCCAGTTGCATTGCTACTTAGCTTTTGGCTATAAATTTGATGGGAAAGGATCCCAAATGGTTTGGGAATTATTTGAACTTTATTTTTTCTATACCCAATTAATCAGGAGTTGATGATCCCTTATGAGTAGGGTCACCTCTGTGATTGGGGAGCATGCACTTGTGACTGCAGGGTAAGAGTGGAAGGATATGTTTGTGGAATGGCACCGACAGGACTGTGATTATGTGTATGGGCATGTCCCACAATTCTTTGGGGGATGTTTACTCTTGCTTATTTGAGAGTGGGCAAGGTGAGTTGCAAAGCCACCCAAACACCTAACACTGTTCTGTATGAAATGAGAACAGACTGGCTTCTCCCCATCAGTGCATTGTGCCTGTTGTACACCCCTGGAAAAGCCCTGGAGCCAGCCCAGGTGGGGTACACATCTTTTTAAATTCCATATGGTTGCCAGCTTATTTCTTTCACTTGTTTACTGTAATATCCGGCGTGGTTTTATTTATCTAATTTTGTATTCAGTTATAACCATGATAGGGGTAGCGAATATATGACAGGTGTAATCCCTGGTGCTGCAGTGGACCTTACTTCTTTTGGACAAGATAATACTGTGAGTCTCCCTTTCCTTCCCTTCCTCTTAATTTTTTTCCCCCTTTTTTCCCTCTAGTCTTTTGCATCCCCTTTCTTTCTACCCTCCCCTACAGCTATCATATGCACAGTCTTCTCTCTTTGTGTGTGACTGTTACAAAATTTCACTTTTTCAAAATTGAAATCAGGTGTTTGCTCAAACAAGGGGAGATTTTGTTTTGTTTTGTTTTGCTTTTTAATGCTGAGACCTCAGCAGAGTTCTTTTCTTTTCGTTGTTTCCCCCACAAACCCATCAGTCTGGGAGAGCGTTGGGAGTGGAAATCATGTTGCCTGGGATGCTGGTTTCTTTGTATATTATATAAAATGTATGTAAATGTCTCTCCATTTGGGCTGGGGTTTGCATTCTCCCCTTGGCTGTTAAAGTTAACCAAGGGGAGAGGCCAGCGGGCAGGCGGCCCTCACCCTGCCTGGCACGTGCAGAGACCCCAGCCACTCTGTGTGGGCAGGGTGCTGTCAAGACCAGACCTCTGGGGGGGGTGGGGGCGGGGGGCGGGGTAAACTCTTGGAAGGGAAGAAGTATCACTTCTTTCTCAAGTGGAGTGTTTACACCTTGCTGTAACATTTGAACTTTCACAAGAGATGTAATAATTTTGATAATAAAATTCTTAACCATAATAATCAGAAAATTGAGAATTTCTTTGTCAAATTCTGTGATTTTTAACTTGCCTAGCTTTTCTAACGCTGAAGAGGGCAAGATGAAACCACATTCAAGAGAATGTGCTCTTGGAATTGTTTTCCCCATAATAGGAGCAGCAATACTGATTAATCCCCCTTCATCCTTTTATGATTAAGGTCAGGCCAGCATTAAGGCAAATCTGCAAGAGTGGCTCTGATCATTGAAAACTGACTTGAACAGGACTAGAGTTCCTGGTGTTGGCCTTATTCATTCCGAAATTATTTATTGGCCCTTTTGTATGTGTCAGGCATTGTTTTTGATGATAGGCTTATGCTGATTAAAATGGGAGTAGTGAGGTATCCCCCTTTCATGGAGCTTACATTCTAGGGGTCAGGGGGAGAGAAAGCAAGAACATAATTTCAAATAGTCATCACCATGTTATTGTTTCATAACAGTTATGTGACTAAGGACAGTCAAAGGGACTACTTTGGATTGGTTGGTCAGGAAGGGTCTCTGAGGGGTTTACATTTGAGCCAAAAACATGGGTGATGAGGAGGTAGTCAGGGGACAATGTAAGTGAAGAACATTCTTGGGCAGTTGGAACAGCAAGTGCAAAGACTCTGGGGTGGAAAAAGCTTGGTTGAGATCTAGTAAATTAATACATGTAGGGGATGGTAGAAGATCCAGTAAGAGAGGAAGAAGATTGAGGTTGGATCATGTAGAACAGGGGTCAGCAGACTTTTTTTCTGTAAATGGCCAGGTAGTAAATATTTGGGTTTTGCAGATCGTATGGTCTCTATTGCAACTATTCAACTGTGCCATTATAGTACAGAAGCAGCATAGGTAGTGTGTGTGTGATCCAATAAAAGTTTATTTACAGAAATAGGCAGGCAAGTCAGATTTGGCTTGCAGGCTTGTAGTTTGCTGATCCCTGGTATAGAGTCTGGTTTAAAGAATTTGGTGTTTTAAGTGCAGTGGGGGAGTCATTGAAGGATTTTAAGCAAAGAAGTCTAATGCTTAAAATGGTCTAATTTATTGTTTGTTAGTTGGTTGATTTTTAAAAATTACTCCTATTGTTTCAATCCTGTTGAGGGAGAGATGAGTACAAGGCAGTAAGTCAGTTTGGAAGCTATAGCAAATTTTCGGGCAAGCAACAATGGTGGCTTGTATTGGGATGGTAATAATGGAAATAAGGAGAAGTTTTGGAGTCAGAATGTGTTTTGCTGGTGGATTGGATTGGCAGTATTTTGCTTTAACATTTGTTTGACAGATATTTACTGAGTTCCTATGATGGACTGCATTCTGCTAAGCAAATAAGGGTTTCAAAGATGGAGAAGATGCTGTTTCTTTAAGATGCTTAGAAAGTAACTAATTAGAAACATAACAAAATGCCTGCTTTCTTAGAATACCCCTTCAAAATGCCCTAAGTTATACCTAAGTAAACTCCTACCAGCTACAACCTAATTCTGCCTAGAGTAGAATTTTTTTTTTAAAAAAAGGCAATTTCATATATGACGTCTTATTTGGTCTGATAATTCTATGAAGAAAGCACACCAGATGAGAGGTTGAAGCCTAGTCCAGTGTTTCAACTAGGGCTTTTGATCGTGAATAGTCTGTCTGATTTCTGCCAGAATTAGAAGGTTTTGTTCCATAATTTACTGAATATCTGCTCTGTCCTAGGCTATGTGTGAGAGACTGGGAATATAAAGATGAGTAAAACATTCCTAATTCCTGCCTATTAGGAATTTAGTAATCTGTTACCTGTTGTTATCAAGTACCTACTCTGTCACTAGATACTTTTGCTTTTGATGTGGTATAAATATGACACTCGAACAGTATTAAGGAAGTAAGCCGGTGCAAATGTGGCACCTTATATATCACTTAGAAGTTTACCAGCCTCTTCCATTTATGTCATTGGCTTTCTTGTTCACACGTAACAATGTGTAAGGTAGGTATTATTCCTATTTTATAAGTTAAATATAAGTGAAATTTAGAGGATAAAACTTGTCCAAGATTACCCTCTACTTAAAGTGGCAGACCTAAACCAACAGTTTTGGAAAGTTTGCAGTAACTTGGAAACAGAGACAAGTAGAGATGCTATGAAACTATGGCTAGAAATCACTTACCTAGTGGAAAAAATGTCATACCCTGGCCTATCCTAACAATAGCAGTGTGGCATTTTCAGCTTTCAGGCATCAGTTTGATAATACAGGATTCTCTGGTTAGCAGATCTTACCTTGGATTAAAAATGCACAGTTGTCCAAATGGAGTAGGCTGTTTAGCTATTTGCTTTTTTTTTTTTTTTTTTACCGGGGGGTCTCCGGGATCGAACCCAAGTCCCTCCATATGGGAGATGGACTCCCAACCATTTGAGCCACATCCACCCCCCCCCCTAGCTATTTGCTTTTAAATTGCACTGATTGCAACTTCATTAATGATGAGAGGATCAGAGATGTAAAGGGATTTGCCCCTGATATCTTAAGATATTCTGTGCTTTAGATCGACTAAGAAAATAGCTTGGAGAAAAGCATAGTTTTTGAAGGAAATGGTCTTCCCTGCGTCTATAGTCAAAACTTACCTGGCAAATATTCTACAAATCAGAGTTTTGAATATTTCTCAAGCCCTCACCCCTCACCCCTACCCCCGAAAGCAAACCACGAAGAGTAAAACCAAAAGCCTTGGACAACTTTACAACAAAACAAGATGAAAAGGTATCCCTGTGTACTCCAAAACAAAAAGTGGGTAGAGATAAACCACCAAGAGCTACAAGATCTGCCACAGTATCATGGTTTGTTCTGGAGGAAGCAGAGGGAACCAGTGGGGCATCTGATGGGTCTCAGAACTACAAAATAATAAGTAGTCACTTGAAAGCCCAGCAAGTTAATTTGAGAATATCAGCTGAAATTGGAAGGTGTTTGCAGTGGCTGCGCAGGGTCCTTGGTTAGGTCTGAAGGGGCTGGAGCAGTTTGGACCCAAGAAACTTAACTCTTACCAGCAAAGTTCCTTTTCAGGACAAAGCTCCACACTAAAAAGAAACTCCTGAGAATAGAATGTAAACTGAGCAAGACAATCAGAGACGAATGAAAAATAATCACATTAGGTGAAGTATTTTGAAAAACTATAAAATGAAATGAAATTAAGATTATCCCTAAAACTTTAGGTTGTATCATCCTTATAGGAACAATATGGGGATAGTAAATAATTTCTCTTTTTTAACTTCTGAGTGAAACAATTGATTATTAAATTCCAAGCTTATTCTATGCTGAACTTGAACACTAGCTATAGTTTGCTCAGCCTGTATTTCAATATTTCACCAAAAAACAAACAAGATGAGGATACTCTAGAACCATGAAACCAGAAAACTATCATAAATCATGCCTCCCTTCTAAAAGTTCAGAAAAACTAACTTCATGTAAAAATGGGCAACAGAGGATCAAAGTCACATTCCAAACAGAAGAAAAAATAAGGCACAGAATAGCATCCCTATAGACAATAAATGCATTTCAAAAAGATATACAGATAAAATAAATATAAATTATAACCTAATATTCCAATATAGGCATTAACAAAATTATACAAGTGATGAAACCACAGGGAATTTGAAAAAACTAAAATGAGGTATAAGAACTCATGAATCTTTTCAAATGTTTAAAAATCATTTCAGAAATAAAGCCTAAACTAAAGGAACACATGAGTGAATAAAAAACTTGTCTTAAGAGAAATAAAAGAAGAAAACAATTTGGAGGAAAAAAAAGTGACAAATACAGAAGACGGGTAAATAAGGCACAACATCTGTATAATAGGAGTTCCCAAAGAAGAAAACCAAAGCAAGGGAATAGAACAAATAGCAAAAACTAAATCAAGAATAACTTTCCTGAAATATTTTAAATGATTTGAAAGAGCATATTGTATACTTATTAGTAAATTCAACCCAGAATTACCAATATCAAGACATTTTTATAAAATTGTTGAATTTTAAAGGGGGAAAAATGGGACATTCAGGCCCATAAAAAGAAAGAAATACAAGTGACTTAGAAAATTAGGTTGAGGGGAGCAAGTGTGGCACAAGTGGTTGGGTGCCCACCTCCCACATGAGAAGTCCTGAGTTCTGTTCCCTGTGCCTCCTAAAGAGAAAACAAGCAGACAATGAGCACTAACAACAAGCAAAAACAACTAGGAAACAGACAAGGGAGCCATGGGGGTGGCAGGGGGATTAGGTTGAATCAGACTTTTTGTCAGCAACACTTTATGGTAAAAGAAAATGGAATCATATCTTTAAAATACTCGAGGAAAGAGACTAATATGCCATGAATTTCATATCACCTGAACCAGCTTTCAAGTATAATAGCAAACTGTCACCAACTTGCAAGAATTTGGGGAATCTTATTTCCTTGAGCTTTTCCTTAGGAATCTATTAGAAACTGAACTTCAGACAACCAGACTGACTAGAGAAAATCAACAAAGTCCAGTAATATGAATTAAATACATATTTTTACATTCAGATCTAACACTAAAGGAAGGATATAAGGAGAGAAGTGTAGTATAAAATGGTTTATATGAGCAATGTAGATACAGTAAAAAAAAACTGGAAAAGAATACATTTTCAGTAATGTATTAGTGGTTGTTTGTTTTTTGTTTTCTTTTGTTTTGTTTTTTAGGAGGTACTGGGGATTGTACCTGGAAGCAGGTGCTGAACCACTGAGGCTACATCCACTCCCCAGGGTAGTCTTCATTAATAGTTATTCTGAATGTTTTGATTGTAATGTGGGATAGAGTAAATGAATAATTGTGATATTCTGATTCTTTCACTGCAGCATCATTGAGAAGCAGAATTCTCAGTGCAGGGGAAAGGAAACAGAGGTGCAAGGTGGGAGAGGTCAAGCCAAAACCCTGTATTATCAACTCATGAGGTATTTTATCAGAAAGAAAGTAGGGGGATGGGCCGGGGAGAGGGAGATAGATCAGTCCCAGAGAGAGAGAGAGAGATGAGTGTCTTAGCCCTGTCAACTGGAAAGTCCTAGAAATAGGGCTTCTTAGAGAGGACTATGTACAAGATCAGACTGGAACATCTTGTCAATACCAGAGAGCAAGTATACTCTCAAAGATAATTAAAGTTACGTTAAAAGAACTTGAGCCAACTGAGGCTTCTGCTGCCCAAAAAGGGGACATGTTGAGCATTAATCAGGATAATGCAAGGGAAGCAAATATATCAAGTATGTTTAAATCCATGAGTGGTACCAAAACATAATTGTTCACCTCTGGAAGATGTTAGGGAACTAACTCTTTTATAAAAACTGGTAAATAAAGAGTCCATCATATATACCGCCTTTCCTGTACACATCTTACCACTAGTAACCAGGTAGCAAATGAGGGTAAGTTTCCCTTTTTTGGAAGTATTCCCACAAATAAGAAAGAATGGTACAATTGGAACATCACTTTTTGCAAACCCTAATGAATTAAAGATGTAAGCATTGCGCATCAGCAACTCCTACTAACACAAAAACAAGTGGACACCATGTGTCTCTTGATGAAAAATCAGCTAAGCAGTGGTTATTAAAGCACACACCTGAATCTGATTAAGCATCTAGCTCTAATTACTAATATGCTGGAAATACAGAGAACGGTGGGACATGTTAAACTACACCACAAGAATGAAGCCAACAAAATTCCAACTGTGGAATTACATAACAAATGATCCAGTTTCTTTGACAATTAAATTGCAAGAAATGAAGGGGAAGACATACTAATTTAAAAAAAAAGCCAGCACTGAACTGTTTTATAGAAATTCAAGTGATTACCATAAAACTCAAGACAGTGGTTACTCTTTGGAGGGAGGGATCACATGAAGGTCATCTGGGATTGCTGGCAAGTTTCTTTCTCCTCTCATAGATGGTGGTTAGAAGGGTATTTTCTAATATTTCATTTATCTATGCATTTGTTTTATGCTGTTTTCTGTATTTGTGTTATACGTAAACCCACCTTACCTGACCACTATAAACAGAGGCAAACAACCCTGCTACTGATAAGCTTGAGAAGATTTTTTTTTTTTTTTAAAGATTTATTTATTTTGGGCCCGGCTAGATAG
>PVKH010012186.1:0-17394 GCA_004027955.1 Chaetophractus vellerosus | reverse complement strand
CAACAAGGGATTACTAACAAATGCCAATGGGCAGTACGACTGGAAGAAGTCTTCGAATAAAAGGGGGAAATGGTAAAGACAAATGAGTTCATAGCGCTAAGAGACTTCAAAGTGAGTCGGGAGGTCAACCCAGAGGTAACACTTATGCAGATCCCAGTAGGACCTCCTAGGCTTCCAATATGGATATCACCCCAAACAGAGGGCCTCCTGAGGGCTTTGGAGATATCCAGGTCCTATATCAGGGCAGATAGCCCCAGAGTTTGGTGCCTTACTAGTGGGCCCCAATTTGGAATCCTTGCTCCTGAGAGTGACAGACCGAAATATGTCTTCACTGCACATAGTCCATCTGTCTCTTCTGTTCAAACCTATATTTGATCCCAGAGTTTTAGGTGTACTTCCATAGACCGGAGACTACGGGCTGTCCATGTGCCAACTGGGTCCAGAGACTCTGTGGACCTGCAACTCCTATGCTACAACTCAATGGACTCACCCAGGACACCTAGTTGGGAGTTGATAATGGACGACGGCTATGCTGGGGAATGGAGAGAGCCTGCAGCTGCAGGCAGGATAATCTCTTCCATCGTATCCATGGGATATAAGCCCCCTCTCACTTGGTGGTGGTGGGGACATCACCATCCCACATCCTCCGGATTGGGGGAAGAACCATGGACTAGAATGGACTTGTTGGTGTCCTGCTATAGACTTGGGATATATGCAATGGAAGAAATTGCAAAATTATGAGGAGCCAGGGTCATTGGACACTTTGGGGGCAGGGAGAGGGAAGGGCAATTGTAATGCGGGGTTGTTTTGGGACATGGGAATTGTCGTGGGGGATGTTGCAATGGAGGATGTAGGCCATTTTGTATCATCATGTATCATGCGGAACTGTGTGGGAGAGAGGGTGGTCTACAGTCTGAACTGTGATCTATGCTTGATGGCAAAGCCCCAAAATGTGTATATCTATCACAGGCGTTATGCCACACTGATGAGGGATGTGTATGTGGGGGGTTGTGGGAGGTGTGAGGGTGTGGCATATGGGTACTCCTGGAATTTCTGTGTAACATTTATGTAATCAATGTATCCTAAAAATGTATATAGATATATAAAAAATAAATAAAAAATTAATTAAAAAAAATACATTGTAGAGCTCCACCTCAATCAAGATGGTATAGTATTGAGATACTTCAGGGCTCTAGAGCCCTGAAGAAGCTTTGAAGAGCTTTGAACAAATGGCAGAAACATCTTTCTGAAAGCTCTAATAAAACAGTTAAAGGATTATAGTAACAGGGAGAGCACTGAATCAAGAAAAAAAGACAACTTAAAAGCAGTAGCAGGGAAGCAGATATGGCTCAAGTGGTTGGGCTCCCGTTTACCATATGGGAGGCCCTGGGTTCAATTCCCAGGAACTCCTGGTGAAGGCAAGCTGGCCCGCGTAGCGTGGTGACGCAACAAAGGGAGACATGCAGACACAGAAAAATGAACCACAAAGGGACACAGCGAGCACAAGCAGCAAGGAGAGTATAAATAAATTAAATCTTTTAAAAAAAGCAATAGCAGGGTGCAGATATGGCTCAAGCAATTGAGCACCTACCTCCCACATGGGAGGTATCCTAAAAATATATATAGATAAATAAAAAATTTTTAAAAATCTAGTTAGACAGAGAGACAATAAACAGATAAACAAAGATATAATGCAAGTTATTAATTTTTTAATGCTCTGAAAAAAATAAAAGGTATAGAGAAAGAGATTGATGACAGATGCTCTTTAGCTGTATGACTAGGGAAAGCCTCCCTGATCTCGTGACATTGAGGAGTAACTGGAATGAAGAGAAAGGATGAGTCCTGTGATTGTCAAGAAAAGCAGAGGGAATGGCATATTCAAAGGCCAGGACAGACTTAATTTAGCCTATTTGAGAATCTCCAAGGAGGCTTCTGTGGCTAATACAGAGAAAAGGGAGACTGGGAGGAGATGAAGTCAGAAAGGTAGCCTGGTGCCCCAACATTCAGGGCCCACAAGACAAGGCAAATACGACTGGAAGTCATTGCAATGTTGAGGACAGAGAATGGCATGGTTTACATTTTTCCTTAAGTCTACAAATCACACAGGTAAGTTCTGAAAATTTATGATCCAATTTTGTGGTTTTGTTCCTTATGGCTTTATTTTTAAAATTATCACCTTATTTTATTTCCTTACACTGTATTTGTCTTATAAAAAATTAAATGTTATTAATTCCAGAGATACTTACCTCCCAAGTTTATTTGAATCCTGAAAATTTTCTGTGCTCTTTACCTAAATAAAATGTTTATATGATTGAATTGTAGAACGAAATTATTTACCTCAGGGAGTCAATTTTATCCACGATAGAAGTCTTTGTAATGAGTAAAAATCCTTTCAAAAGTACTTGAATGAAAAACTTACTAAAATAATTCACATAACTGCCTAACATGCAAGAAAACCGACACCATAGGACCTAAAACTGAACATACAGTAGATAAGAATGTAGAGCTTGTAAATTACTAAAACTTGCTAAGCATATACATAATCTATATACAAATTGTATATATACAGTAATTACCAATTACACATAACTGCCATTTTTTATGACTTACTATATGTCATTTACCTATGATTGTCTCTTACCTATGAAGACACAAAGTTGACTAAGATGCTGTCCCTAAAAGAGGTGACAGTGTGATAAGTACTCTTGCGGAAGAATATAAAATTGGTCGAAAATCTTGGAAGCCCAGAGGAGACAGTACAGATTCTGCCTTGGTGGGGCTGCTGGGAGCAATCAGGATTCCTGGAGGAGCTTAGCATTTTAAGTGGCTTCAGAGAACAATTAGACTTTGTCTCCTTTGTGCAGCTCCCATGGCAGCTGTACCCAACATGTATCAGTTAACTATTCAATATATCATATATGAATAAGTAATTAGAAAGCATAAGGCACTATGTAAATATTCCATTTTTCTTTCTTTTTTAACAATTAGCTAAATCATTGTATTATTTATTTCTCCAGAAAACAAATTGCCAAATGAAAACCTAAATGCTCAATATATATTAATTTGCCGTCATTTATATTCTAACTCCCGGCAAAATATTTTGTTCCTCAGGACATTTCTCCTCTGTCTTGCTTCCTTTGGGTTTTACACAATAATTGAGATGATGCGATTTGTGTGTGTGTGTGTACCCTAGGATGGAGCGATAGAGAAAGACCTCCACAGGAATTTTTTGTCATCCTGTGATTGAAAACAGTGTCTCAAGATAACTATCGATTGTAGCAGAAACTAGATGGCATGTATACTTACCAAAGTTCTATAATCCTACTGGATTGGACAAGTCCTTGAATTGATTTCAAGTGGAATTCTTTATATTTCTTCTGTTGTAATAGCTAAAATATTGTTATCTTAAAATGAAAGATCTACATTAAAAAAAGATTCTTATAAACCAGCTGGCCTCTACATGTCTGAAAATATTTATTTAAAATGATAAAGTAACTTTTACTTTCCCCCAGCTTACCCTGGATATAACTGCTAGAAAGAATTTTCTTTACCTAGAGAGAGTGTTTGTGGGCAAGTGTTCTTTCCCCTAGAGAAGTTGATTGGTCAGGAATCGATTTCCATGGTCTTTTGTGGTTTCTGTGGCTCAGGCGGTGATAATTGATAGACCTTTAATGTATTCATGAATTATATTCACACTACCGTTAGAAAGTAGCCTGAAATAAAATCCTAACCTACTAATTCCATTAAAGCAAATGAGATTGTTTGCCACTAAAAGAATTCTTTGAATTTTCTCGTACTTCTCTCAACTCTTACTGCTGTGAGAACTGCATCCTGCAGAAAATGTTTGCAACTATATATAGCTAAAACGTGCCAAATAACAGAATCTGCCCCGAGAATCACAGAACAAGTGGCATCTTGACAACTTGTGTTGTTTTTGCTAATGAATAGTTTATCTTAAATATTAAAATGCCACATTCTTCATAACTGTCAAAACTTAACTAGAAAATAATTCATTTTAAAATTTAGCTGACTAAATGGGATGTGCTATCCTGGATTGAATGCTGGAATAAAAAAGACATTTATGGAAAAATTGGTGAAATGCTTTTAAAGTCTGGAGTTTATTTCATAGTAATGTACCATACCAATCTTAATTTCTTAGTTTTGACAAATGTTTTCTGGCTAGGTAGAACGTTAACATGAAGGGAAACTGGATGGAATGATATGTGGAAACTCTCTGTACAGTCCTTGGAACTTTTCTGTATATCTAACGGTAACCCCAAATGAAAAGTTTATTTAAAAAAACAGAAAAATTTTAGAAGAATGTTGTTCTATTTTTCAGTCGACCTCCATGAATAAGTGGACCAGGTCCACTCTTCCAGGGATCTGGATTGGACTTGGGGTTAAGAGGAGAAGCAAGACAGGACTAAGACCAAAACAAAAGACTGGGAACCAAGAGAGCTTCCGAGTGAGGGGGTTCAAAGTTGGCAGAAAGCTCTTGGCCGGAGAGGAAATTCTCTAGGTTGGGAATATAGGTCTACACTGAATGCTAATATAAACCTAAATATGAGATTTTAAAAATATATTTTTATAAAAACAAATACGTAGATGAGAATAATGGATACAGCACTGAATGAAGCACTTTCTTAAAATTACTTTTGAAACCTCGACTCTACGTGTCAAACATTTGGAAGCTGCCAGTTAACAAAAGCTCAGGAACTTGCTGAATATATACAGGATTGGCTCTTGCATTTCTGAGGGTGTGAAGACAGGGTGACAGTCTTGTGCTATTTTACTTGCTTTTGGGCTCTGACGTTGTCTCATTCTGTTTGAGATGACCTTGTAACTTTTAAAGATTTGGGTGTGATCCTAATATTTTCTGCTCAGACCTTCAGTTTTAGATTTGATGATTTTTTATTATGTAGTATTAAATTCTTTTTAAAATATAGTTTATATGGTAGGTTATAGTCTACCTCAGCATGTATTCCTACCCCTCCTTCTCTTTCTCCAGTAAACATCCCTATCCCCCACTCCACCCAGACATGGGCACTTGACCCAGGCCAAATCAAACATGGTTCCCATTTCTCCAAATATACCGTCAAATTGGGATGTGCAAACATGGAGATACTTGGAGGAAGCTCTGCTGCGCTAGGAGAAAAGGAGACGCTTGGATCCAAGCTCACCTGTCTGAAAAGCAGGAAGGTGACAACTGCACACAAGGAGGCCCATTTTGCCTCTAGCCAGCAATACAAGACAATCGGAAGACAAATCATTCTTGCTGGCTTACAAAAGCTAAACTCTATGCTCCAAGTGAAAATTAATACAAAAGAGGGAAGCAAGAAACCTAGTGGAGACTAAGATAGGAGTCTAAAATCCAGGAAACCCTATTTCCCTCCCTCCTTTCTCTCAAACAACTCTTGCTATAAATTCCCTGCCAAACATAGTTACAAATCATCCCTGTGGCAAAGTACTACCCAGTGGGATACAGCCTACTGATGGGTTAGCCAATATGGGAGACACTAAATTGGGAGCCTGGAGGATGGGCAGAGCTCTGAGATCTGTTGCTAAGAGACAGAAACTGCTAGGGCTGGGTAAGAGTTCTGGTGTTGGAGTCTACACTGTGGAATCCCCAGGTACAAAATCAGCAAAAAGCCAGCTGAGGTCTGAAGGGAATTGTAGTGCTAGAAAAACCTAACTTGGAAACAAGGCCTGTGATTGTTCAAAGCCTAAGGCAATATCCGGGCCTCATAATCTGACCAGCAAGAAGTTGATGGATAAAGTGGTAAAGTCCTGGAATATGATGGGCAAGGGAGTTTGCTCCTCACATAGGAAGAGCCAGAGGCAGCAAGATCGACTCACTCTCAGGGAAGGAAATTTAGATGGCATTTGCATTGCAGAACCCTGAGGACCCTCATCTCCACCAGACTAAGAGTAAAACATATGGCCCAGAGTTCCTAGACTTTCAAATGATGTGGTCACTGGACGAGACTGAGTTGTCTCATTGGGAGATGCACTGAAAATGGAGGATTGCATTAAGTTCGGTAGGGAACTGTTTTAGTGTCCTAGGGCTGCCATAACAA
Organism: Chaetophractus vellerosus; assembly: GCA_004027955.1. Taxonomy (NCBI): domain Eukaryota; kingdom Metazoa; phylum Chordata; class Mammalia; order Cingulata; family Chlamyphoridae; genus Chaetophractus; species Chaetophractus vellerosus. The sequence continues at coordinate 11,317 of PVKH010012186.1, read as the reverse complement.
GGTACCTCAAACTGGATGACTTAAAACAAAAAAAATGTATTGTCTCATAGTTTTGGAAGCTAGAAGCCTGAATCAAGGTGTTGGTAGGGCTATGCTTTTCTGAAGTGTGTAGGGTCCATGCCATTCTTTGGCTCATGGCATGACGCAATCTCTGCCTCTTTCATTCACATGACTGTCTTCTGTGTCTGTGCCTGAATTTCCTCTTCTTATAAAGACACCAGTCATATTGGATTATGACCCACTCTAATCAAGTTTGGCTTCCTTTTAACTAATCACATCTTCAAAGATTCTCTTTCCAAATAGGATCATGCTTACGAAACTGGGGGCTAAGACTTGAACATATCTTTTTAGTGGACACAATTCAATTTATAACAGGGACATTTTTGGAATTGTATGTATGAAAAGGCAAGACTGCAGATGACAACTGTAAACTATGGTAGTGTTCTGTGCTGCCTAATATCTTTCTTAATTTGGCCATCACACTATTTCTCTCCTTTCTTCCAATACCAGATCCTCTTCTCTGTGACAGCTGTGGGCACATGTCACAAACCTGCCCAATCTTAATACTCCATTCCCCACATACTGTGATTAGCATAGAAGTGGACACATAGCCCAAGCAGGGCCTACAAGACTCTTTCTCTAAAATTGATATGTAGACATTGGAAGATCGCAGTCTCTTTCCACTGGGATTTCTAAACTAGATGATGTAAGCCTCAAGCTGTGGGCAACCTACTTCTCTGGCAGGCTGGAAGATACAAGAAAATGAGGTCACTACACAGAGGAGGCCAAGCTGAGATATTGAGGGAGGATGGAAGAAAGAACTGATGATACAATTTCTATCTGGGCTTGAATCCAAATCCATCCTTGAACTTCTCTCTCCTTTTCTCTCCCTATTCCCCCAAATCCTTTCCCTTTTTTGACTTTAATTTGAATTGTGTTTCTGTCAATACCCACTGAAATAGTCTTAATGTATACTTTTACTTTTTCTAAAGTAATTCATGGTAGAAAGTATAACCAGGTTAGCATTTCAGAGTTTTTGCTGTATTTTATATGCTTATTTTACATAGTTATCATCATAATAAATATTAAGCATATATATTGCATTTTTCTATTTAACATTATAACATTTTCAATGCTTCAAGCCACCTTATAAATATAATACAATTTTCTTAAATTTCTTCTACTTTGGATAAATTTGAAAGTTTATAAACAAAATTTCAGTACACATCTCAATGTATGTCAGGATTTTGGATTATAGCCCAAGCATTAATTTTCAGAAATATAATTACTGGGCCTAAATATTTGACGTATTTAAGGCTCCTGAGATGTTTAAATATGATTCCTTATTTAGAGGAATACAAGTATACACATATGGGAAACTTGTCCTTTGTGGACAATCAGGATTACATGAATCAAATATATAGGGTTAAGTAAGAGGAAAACAAATAAGATATAATCAGACCTTCAATGAATAGTTCTTTTCAGGGGTGAAAACTATCTTGAACTAACCCACTTCAAAATTTAAGCCATATACCATTACAGAAACTAAAAGAAATAAAAACACAGATATTCCACCATGATGCCTGGTATAATCCCTCCCACCCTGACTGGAAGCTAACGTTCCTGTCACATCAAGTAAGAGAATCCTGAATTAAGATGGATTGCATAGGTGTAAACAAGTTCTAGACTTGGGTACTTCTTCAAAGGTGATTAGGCTGCTGGGCTGCCAGATTCTTATACCATACTCCATTTGTGTAAGGTCTCTGTACATTATATTGTGAACACTACTCATTTCATTGAAAAAATTCTAACCTCTCTTATGGTGCAGGTTCAAATAATGCCATTTAAAGTGCTCCAGTAGCCTCTTTTGGAGAGCAGACTACTGATTAGGGACTTTGATGCTAACTAAGGTAATCACCTATGCTTGGGGTGTGACCTCCTGATCAGGGGGTTTAAGATCTTAGATAATTGTCCTTGGAGTGTAGATTAATTTTCACCCACCTATACATGAAACTAGTGTATTTTTGCTGCCAGAAGTCTCTGGGTTCTGGGCTTCTAGGTTCTTGGCTTATGTCACATAAAAAAAATTTAAGGATACACCATAGGGTAGGTGAGGGAGTAAAGAGTTTATTAAGAAACAAGAAAGAGTACACAGTCCTAGACATGGATGTGGATGTACTACAGCATGAGTCGCACAAGTGGGGCCAAGAGTTAGGCCTTTTTAAGACTTTTACTCGTCCCCCTTCATAATTTGGGGAAGGGACCCAGCTGTTTGTTATTCTGATTGGTTGCCCCACCTGTTAGTTCTCAGGGGATCAATGGTGAGGCCTTTTGTTTGAAGGTATCCAAGGCTTCCCCTTGACCCTGGAAAGAGTTCCAAATGGGATTTCGTGGCCAGGGTCTCGTGGGATCTTTCCAGCAGCCTTCCCCTCAGGAGGTTTCCGGGCGGGGTCTCAGGTCCATGTTGCCTTCCAGCCATGTTGTCTGCCAGGCCCAACCCACCTTCCCTCTTTCACTATACTTGCCTGCCTCATTTTCAAGCAAATTTCAAACAAAATATCAGACACTTTTTGCTAATAATGTTAAAGTCTAATTTTATTTCCATAATATTTTTTTCTTCCCAGGGGTAGGGGTGAGGTTGGTTTAAAAAATAGTTGCCATTACTCATAAATGGGTAAATTGTAATATGTCTTACTATTAGACAAGGGGCAAAAATCCTACTCAAAGTCATTTAAGCAAGGAGTAGAATTTAGTGGTTCAAGATCTTGAGGCGAGTAGGGAAAGATCTGACTTAAGATAGAACTGATCCAGAGACTCAAAGGACAATGAAAGCTCATCTCATTCTCTCCTTCTCTGTCTCGGTTTTGTGTGTATACCATGCTCACAGGTCTCATTCTCTTATATTTCAGGTAATCCTTTTCCTAGGGCAGATAAGCCCCTCTAGGGTCACTTCCTTCTAGCTCCATGAACCCCAGAAGGACTTGGATTATCGCAATTTGTGTCATCTGGTAAGTAATAACCCCTGGATAATTCCTTCTGGCCAGGATGTTGCAGTACTCTGTCCAAGTCTAGGTTGCTTGCCCTATGGCTTTAGGAAGGAGTGAGGATTGCTATCAGGAGAAGAGGTGGGGCCAAACAGTAGTTACTGCAGCCTCCCCATCCTTCTTGTTCTTTATATGCTTGTGATCTTTGGCCTATATGTGTTAAATTGAATGTTAGAAAAAACAAGAAAAATGAACGTTTACTGTGTCACAAGATTTTGTAACATATATTTTTTGTTTCATGTCATATTTTCCAGTAGAGAAAGCCTTGTAGATGCTAGCATATGAACTTTCTGGGTTTCCCCCTACCCCAAGAAAATCTGTCAAAATGGAAATAGGAAGGTTTTTTTATAAGCAGATATGTGTTAACATTTGTGATGGTTAATTGATGTGTCAAGTTGGCTGGGTTATGGTGTCCAATTGTTTGGTCAAGCAAACACTAGCCTGACTATTGCTGTGAGGGTATTTCATAGGTGGATTTAAATCATTAGTCAGTTGATTGCATCTATGGCTGGTTACATCTATAATCAACAAAGGAGATTGCCTTCAGTAATGAGAGGAGCACCTCACCCAATCAGTTGGAAGCCTTAAAGCAAGAACTGAGGATTTCAGTAGTCAGAAAGAAGAATTTCTATCTCTACCTCAACCAGCCTACTTCTCCTGGGGCATTCAATGTCACCTTTACTGGAGTTTCCAACTTGTGGCCTTCCCCATGGAATTTAGATTTGCCAGTCCTCATGGTCACACAAGTCAATTCCTATAGTAAATCTCTTAATATTTCACGTTTGTGTGTGTTTCCTTTCATTTCTGTTTCTCTGGAGAACCCTAGCTAACAACGCTGATCTGAAAAAAAGGCACCAATATACCATAGCAGGGAATATCATAACGAAAATAAACACTCATTTCCTTAATCAGTGAAATTAATTGAATTTGGGGCTGGGAAAAGCAGCCTATTTATACTTTTAATGGCCATTTATAGGTAAGAAGCTCACAGATTTTCCTTGTGAATGATACCCTTAATAAATATATATCTGTCTTGTGGACAATAAAATGATTTAACAAATGCCATATGTAGTTTTTAGCTCTCCAGGAGATCTTTGGCCTAGTTGGAACACATCCTATCTGCTGTGCCTACTGGAGAGTAGAATGAACAGATTGCTGGTAATAGCTCACTCCACAGAGTGTCTGTCAGACATAAAGTGCCAGGTCAAGCACTGACCACATGCAACGTGCCCTCCGTTATTTGTCCACCTCCCTTGATTACTAAGAAGCTTCAAAGAGGAACAAAGAGAATGAATTGTAAGAACACCATAAGACAACAACAAATTGTGGTATGATATCTGACCTTATGTTATGATGATTTTATAGTGGTGATGTTTTTAAATGGACAAGTGGTATCAGGTGCAATTTTCTCTGTTAATGCAAATACTTTGATGCAATTAGTTGTCTTTATGGGTTGAATCATGCCGCACAAAGCCTCATTCAACTCCTAAACTCAGGTCCTGTGGATGTGAACTCATTTGTAAATAGGATCTCCGAAGATCCTGTTAAGATGAAGCAGAACTGAATCAGAGTGGGTCTTAATCCAATATGACTGCAGTCCTCCTTATAAGCAGAGGAAATTTGGACATAGCAGTAGGAGTGAGGAAGAGACAAAGGGAGACAGTTTGCTATGTGATGGAGGCAGAGACTGAGTGGCTCGCAAGCCACCACCAGAATACTACAGACTTTGGAGAAAACATAGCCTGCGGATACCTTGATTTTGGACTTCTAGCCTCCAAACTGAGACAATAAATTCCTGCTGTTTATGCCTACCAGTCTGTGGCATTTGTTGTAGCAGCCCTGACAAACTAAGGCAGCAATTTTCTGGCATGAAATTCTATTATTGAATGTGTTCTGAAGAGGAGTGCTATTGGAGCCAAAAAAAAAAAAAAAAAAAAAAAGCATATAACTATTTATATATGAAAAATAGTGGCCTCATGTTGGTGGATAAACCACAATAAAGGTGGATCAGTGATAACATCAAAATCTTCCTAGTTGGGACCAGATTGGTTGCTGAGAGTCATAACCACTGCAATTGAGGATAGATATTGTGTGAGTATGAATGATGCAGTGACTTGCTACTCAAAATGTGCTCTGTGGATCTGCAGCAGCAGCCTCACCTGAGAACTTAAAATGCAAATTATTTGGCCTACCCCAAACTTGCTGAATCAGAAATTCTGGGAGAAGGCCTGGAAATCATTTTACAAGCCCTCCAAGTGCTTCTTGTGCACTCTAAGGTTTGAGGATCACTGTTCTAATTAGTTCTGAGTACTTTTCTGGTAGCCTGTACCTCCCAAGAAATAAGACTTGAAGGTGTAAGTCTGTGTGATGCATGGGTCCTTCTTGTCTAGAACCCCTACTTGCAGCAATCAACCAACTTGGTAGACCTCCACTGGAGACTGTTGCAGTGACTTCTTTTTACCTAACCATAAATCCACACATTAAAGTTGTATCAATTTTTTAAAAATCTTCAATAGGAACTTCTGAGGATACTTTTAGTTCTAGGGTTCTAGACTTTGTTATATTTAAGCAATGTCTTATATAAAAAAGCCATGCTGTCACAAATAGTTAAGGCAAATCGAGCATTTCTGCTCTATAACATATACTCCTTTTGTGGCAACTTGAGGTTATTTATGAATTCCAAAAGGAGAGATTCTGTTTGTAAACTATTCTGTTCCTCTGGATGTGACACCCTTTGATTATATTAGATTCAACTGAGGTGTCTTTGATTAACTTATGTAAAGATTAGGGCTTTGATTCAACCACATCAGTAGGGTATAACTCAGGTTGAATCCCCACTCCTTTGGTGGGCCTATCTACATGCACACTCACTCAAGAAGACACACAGAAGAGGAGAAAACTTGGTCATTTCAGTCCTGCCATGTGACAGAAATGAGAAATCCCAAACAGCTACAGCACCAGGGAGAGATGAGCTATTCACCTGATATAGGAAGCCCTGAGAGACCAGGCAGAGATTGCCGCCCTCTTGCTTCAGCACGTGGCAGCTGCCTTTGGTGAGAAAGCACCTCTTATGGTACCTTGAGTTGGACTTTTCACGGCCTTGGGACTGTAAGCTTTTAGTCCAAATAAATACCCTTTATAAAAGCCAACAGATTTCTGGTTCTTTGCATAAGCATCCCTTTGGGTGACTAATACACCTTTCTAAAAATTCATTTCTCTTGTTACTAAATTTTTCTCATGTGTGTGTCACATGAAAGATTGGAAGGCTTGAATTTGCTTATGTCCCTTAGTAGTAGGTCAAGTCCCTTACAGCAGGTATGTTAGCCAAAGCTGTATGAGTTATGCTTTATTGCTCAGATAATAATTAAAAATTAAGTTGTATGAGGATAGATTTTGAACCAGTGATCAGTATACATCAACAAATATTTATTTATTTTTTATTTTATTTTATTTTATTTTTTAATTTATTACATATCCCCCCCTTTCTGCTTGTTCTTGCTGTGTTCATTTTTGTGTTCTTCTGTGTCTGCTTGTCTCCCCCTGCTGCGGCAACCTGCTGAGTCAGCTCACCGCACGGCAGCCTGCCCGCTCGCGGCAGCCTGCCTGCTCACGGCGGCCTGCCCTGCTCGCGGCAGCTTGCCTTCTCAAAGTGGTCTGCCCGCTCGAGGAGGCCCCAGGAACCAAACCCGGGGCCTTCTAAGTGGTAGACTGGTGCCCTACCAATTGGGCTACAGCCGGCCCCCAACAAATATTTAAGTGCATATTATAATCAATACTCTGTTCTAATAGCAGCAGAATATATATTAAGTAGCCCAAGACATGATCTCATTTAACATCTGGTTAAAGAGAAAATATCAACTTGAAAAATTAAATGACAATATCAGATAATAGCACAAGATATATCCTTAAGCAAATTACAACTATGGTGGTTTGGAGCTATACACCCCAGAAAAACATGCTCTCAGACTTAATCCATTCCTGTGGGTATAAATCCTTATAAATAGTACATTTTGATGAGGTTACTTCAGATAAGGTATGGCCCAGTATGGGCCTTAATCCTATTACTGAAGGTCATATAGGGAAGGTCACACAGAGAAAAAAGACACAGAGGGAGCAGCCAGAAGCTTAAAGTCAATGGAACCTGGAAGAGAAGGGAGAGGCCAGGAGAGGCCTCCATGTGCATTGCCATGTGACAGAAAAGCCAATAACCAAGAATTGCTGGCAGCTGGACCCAGAATGCCTCAGTCTTCCGGGAGAAGCTATTGCCTTGCTGACACCTTGATTTTGGAGTCTCCTAGCCTCAAAACCATGAGCCAATAAATTCCCACTGTTTAAGTCAACCAATTGCATGGTATTTGCTTTAGCAACAAGGAAAGTAAAACAATGATTAATTGTAAAATAAGTGGAAAATTCAGTGAAAAGGAAGAGATTGCTAGATTGAATAGGTCTGGGAAGGCCTCACTTGAGTTTTCTTCACTGAGCACATGTTTAGGGAAAACCTGCTCCAGGAAGGGTTCTTTGAAGGTGCTGGAGAGATGTGGGACTTGAGCTAGCCTTGTGGGAAATGCAGTTTAAATAGCAGGGACAGTACAAGCAAAGGTATGGAGTGAGAGATTCACATAGCAGGTCTGGTTGCTCTTTCCCTGCATGTCTCACAGGGAACCTGGAACCATGACTGATCCTTAGCCAATTCCTGGGAATGTGGCCCTTGGACGGTTCTTTATATTAATGTTGATGATTTTGTTGTGTACACCCGAAGCAAGCTTGTCAGGACTGCTTAGGACAAACATCAAGATTGATGATGTGGGGAAGCAGATGTGGCTCAGGCGACTGAGCTCACACCTACCACATGGGAGGTCTATGGTTTGATTCCCCATGCCTCCTAAAGAAGACAGTGAGCTAGCGTGATGGGCAGGTGCGGTAATCTGATACAACAAGATGACACAACAAGAGACACAAGAAGAAAAACATAATGAGAGACACAGCAAAGCAGGGAGCAGAGGTTCCCGGTGCCTCCTAAAGAAAAAAAAAAACATTAATATAAAGAACCATCCAAGGGCCACATTCCCAGGAATTGGCTAAGGATCAATTATGGTTCCAGGTTCCCTGTGAGACATGCAGGGAAAGAGCAGCCAGACCTGCTGTGTGAAATTTTGCACATTGTTTGTACTGTTCCTGCTATTTAAACTGAATTTCTCAAAAGTCTAGCTCAAGAAAAACAAAACAAAAACAAAAAAGATTGGTGATGTGCACCTGGTTTCTTTGATAGGCTCCTGCATTTCAGTTGCCAAGGTGGCCACATAGCAAGATGTACCTACAAGACCAGCCCTCCATAAAAGCCTTGGGCCCTGAGACATTCTGCACACATCCTCTACTAGAGAGAAAACTTGTCCTGTGTAGTCTTGGACTATGAAGCATTTGAAAGCCTTTACCTGATCTCTTCTGGACTCTCCTGCTTTTGCATTGTATTCTTTGGTGTAGTAAATGTTAACCATAAGTATAACCTGCTGCTGAGTCTTGTGAATCCTTCTAGCAAATCACCGAACATGAGGTGGACATGGAACCCCTGAAATATATGGTATGTGACAAGAAGCAAAATACACACAAATTTTTGGGGGTAGATACAATAGATATTTAGACATGGCAAGAAAATTCAATTCTTCGTTGCTGAATCTAGGTAAAGGGTATATGGATATTCATTTTACTCTTCTTTAAACTTTCCCATAGGCTTGAAATTTTTCAAAATATAAATTTATGGAAAAATAAATAGTATTAGGAAAATATAATTACTCAAGAAATGTTATCAATTTAAAAATAAAATAGTGTATATATGTATGGACATATGTATAGAATATAAAATTGTATGTTATATTGAAAAATAGAAATTTTACACTTTACTATTTAGTCAAATCTATCTATTTTTTCTTGTGTTTTCCATTATGTTTTGACCATAATCTTCTGCCTTGGACAGATGGGGGCCTGAAAGGCACCATGGAGCCCTGAGTCCTTTGGCGGGAAGTGGGCATGAGGCTGTGGTAAATGGAGCCAAGAGGATAATTACCAGGTCACTTTCCTGTGGAGTTACTGGGTCAGTAGTGCCAAGACCAATAGTCCAGGGTCAGGATGCCAAATTCAGACAGGACAATGAAAAGAGGAAGCTCTAATTCAAAGCTTATCTGTCCAACAGAAAAGGCAATGTAAAGAGAGTTCAAGGAAGGAGGAAGGCAGACAAACCAGGAATTATCCCTGAGGAAAAAAAAATGCATGCAGCTGCAACTTCTTTTTTAAACTGGTCCCTACCACAGCTGAAAGAGGGAGTACGACTTGAAGTAAGCAACAGAGCTAGGAAGTGGACACTTGGAAGCTCACAAAATTCTCTCCCTCCTAAGATTGGATATATATTCATTTACATTTTCTTCTAGATTTTTTATTATTTGGGTTTTTGTATTTAATTTTTTAATCAGTCTGGTTAGAAAATTACATCTATATCATATGGCTGAGATTGGTCTATATTGTGCTATGTTTCTTAAGTTTTATTAGTAGGATATGCATCATGGTCAAAAACATGAATTCTGGAGTCAGACTGCTTGGGTCTAAATCTTAACTTTACCACTTAATAAGTAATCAGCCATTACTTAACCTCCAGCTATCTCATTTTCTTCTTCCATAAAAATGCAGGTAAAAAATTAGGGTTGTCATGAAGATTAAATGAGATATAGGATTGTGCTATATGTAAAGCATTTAGCACAATCCTGATAGAGACCAGCAGAGAACTCAATAAGTTGTTATTGGTTTGTTATTATTTGTAGCAGTCAGAAAAAGTAATTGTAAATAGGGAAAAGGAGAAGGCTAGTATGAAGCCTGTGATGTTAGATTGGAATCAAAGGTATCAGTATGAACTCATGGTTTTAGATAAATAGATATAGAAAAAGATATAGTTGTGTTTATACATATACATACATATATACATAGAGAAATAAAATATTAATGTATGAATATATACATCATACATATATTTATACATATATTTCGTAGCTCTGCTAAGAGGGCCCAGAAAGACACCCCGGTGGCAATGAGCATACCTAGAGACCAGATCTTGATTTCTAAACACCATTTTGCCAAAGCGGGAGGTGGGGGGAGAATTCAGGTCTCCTTGGAGAAATGGCTGATTCCAGGGCTGGAATAGGAAAATAACAAGACAAGCCTGGAACATCTATAATGCCAAAAAGTAAAATAAAATCATGAGGGCATGTCAAAAGAATACAGGAGTCAACTTGAAGGGGTTCCCAATGCCCAGATCTGGGACAAATTAAGCAACAAAATAAATACTGTCAGTAATAAATTAAAATTTATGGAATAAAACAAATACCCAAGTCCATAGTGATAAACAACTTAATACATAAATAATTGGGGGAGAAGGGAGAGCTCTTCTTTCTGTTAGAATTCCAATTAGCAAATGTTGAAGAAATGATGGAAATATAAAATCGTTTGTCAAACACCATAGTAAAAATTGTTTCAAACAAGAATTATCAATAGATACAAAATTAACGGGCAAAAGTAAGGAGAAACGAGACATTTACATAGTGCAAAGTGTCTCTCCAGAACACATTATTAATTACAAGGAGGAAAATAATAACTTTTCTGTAGAGAAACAGGGCAGGCACCTCCTTAACTAAGTGATCAAAGTTAAGAAGACCAGCAATGAGACATGTCAGTTTATCAACTGCCTCCTGATATGATGTGCTAACAAGGGTACAATATCACTGCTGGGGTATCCTGCCAAAATATATATCCTGAATTTAATCATGAGGGAACATCAGACAAAGCCAAATTGAGGGACATTCTACAAAATTACTGGTCAGAAGCACCAAGGTCATTAAAGACAAAGACAACTGAGAAACGATCCCAGATTAAAGAGATTAAGAGACATGACACCTAAATGCAATGTGTAATCCTGGATTGCATCCTGGTCCAGGAAAGGGGCATTTATTTGTGAGAAAGTTGACAAAATTTGCGTATTGTTTGTAGATTGCTTAGAAGTGCTAATTGGTGTTACACTCTTGGTTTTGATGATTTTATTGTTGTTATGTAAGATTTTTTTTTAAGATTTATTTTTATTTATTTATATATCCCCCTCTTGCTGCTTGTGCTCGCTGTGTTCATGTTTGCTTTTGCGTTTTTCCGTGTCTGCTTATCTCCCCCTGCTGCATCAGCTCACCGCGTGGCGGCTTGCCTTCACCAGGAGGTCCTGGGAACCGAACCCGGGACCTCCC
>PVKH010012185.1:0-17393 GCA_004027955.1 Chaetophractus vellerosus | reverse complement strand
TGATGTAAACCCAAATCTGTCTGATGGCAAAGTCTCGTGTTCTCTGCTCTATAGCATACTGCGGTATGATGGATCTCATAAATTAAAGAGACTAAAATGAGAACCCTGAAATATAAGCATGGATATTACTATTTAGCAGCAGTCAGAAGGACTTTTGAATTAGCCAGGTTTACTTAAAACAGTGATGAGGTATGCTATCAGACTGCACACAGAGGAGTGCAAACTTGTGAAGTGTTATATTTTATTCAGAATTAATTATTCCCTCCACTGAGTTCCTACAGCATATTGCTCACATCACTGCTGTAGTGCATGGTGTCTTACATTAAATTTACTTGTTTCTATATGCATTCAACAGACTGTGAGCTGCCTGAGGGAAGAAACTGTCTCATTCCACTTTCTGTCCCTTACTGAACTTAGCACAGGGCCTGATACATGAGAGTACTTAGCAGTTTCAAATTCTGTTCTCAAATAATACTTTTAAATTGTTCAGCATCATTTGGATATAATGTAGTAGCGTTTTTACTGAGTAGTCAATTCCACATTTTGGACACTGTGAGCCATGTAAGTCAAGTTTCAGGAGGCTCATAAGCCCACCTAATTCATAGGCAAAATGTAAGTGTGCATGATGAGATTTCTAAGGTGAAAAGATCTGTATCTTTCTCCAGATTCTCAAATAGGACCAAGGCACCGGAAAGGTTAGGAGTCATTGAAACACAAATGCAATTTATCTGAGATATATTTATATCCCTCCACAGCCTCCTTTTCTGGAAACTCCCTCTTCCCACATGCTGGAATGGTTGGCCTAAATGGATCCGGATCACATGACACCACCCCCATCCACAGAAATAACTGGCCAAGAGGTGGGCATCTTATCCATGTTGGATCAATAAATCTTCTCACTAAAAGCTTTGCAACTAGGACAATGAAAGATGCAACTAATTAGCTGTGGGAAGATGAGCAGAAAGGTCTTAGAGACTCAGAACTAGGGCCACCATTTGTGATCATTTGCAAGATGAATAAATAGCAGTAGTCAGACAAAAATCTAAAGAATGGAGAGAAAAAGAAAAAGACAATGAGGCCTCTTGGAGATAAAGAAACTGGTCTCTGTTTCTGACCTTTTTGTATTCTAGCCATTCTAAGGCCCAAGTGCTTCAGAGTTCCTGTTCTCAGTTTTAAAAAAGAATTATATTCTTCAACATCCCCATCTCCCCACTCCCTATTTTCTTGATCTAGTTTGAGGGACTTTTGCTGAAGATAAGAGATATGTCTAGAACAAGTTCCTTTGAGGGTGGCTGCTATACAGGTAAGTGTCAAATGTGTGGGTTACTTTCAGTAGCAATTGGACTTTAAGCCACGTATTTTCTAATTGACCCTCCTCCTGCCTTCATCTTACTTTCCTCCTTGACTTTCTCTTTAATACATTATATCTTTTTATCTTAGCTGACTTTGTACATTACGTTAAAACCATTTTGGAAAAAGGGAGCTTGTGTATAAGTAAGTAATTAAACAAATTAAATATGTGATGGCATTGTCCTTTCCCCTTACTAATTCAGGTTTAAGGTCAAAAGACTTAACCCAGGAATCTGGAAATGTAGGAACCTTGGTGAGAACAATTTTATATTGATCGTCTGTGGTGGATTGAATTGTGCACCCCAGTTTGGACATGTTCTTGGTCTTGGTCCACATTCTGGCTTGTGGACCCATTGTAAATAAGATCTCTTTAATATGTTACTTCATTTACGGTATGGCCCAAATGAATCAGGTTGGCCTTTAATCCAGATTACTGGAATTCTTTGTAAGCAAAGTCAGACAGAGAAAAAAGCCACTGGAGAAGCAAGAAGTTTGAAGTCAACGGAACCCAGAAAAGAAAGTAAAAGATGCTGCCAGATATATTGTTATGTGACAGAAAGTCAAGGGACCCCAAAGGTCCCTGGCTTTGCCAGCCAGCCAGAGGATACTGACCCTTAGAGGAGGCAAGACTTCTATCCTCTGAAACATAACCCAACAAAGTCCTGTTGCTAAGACAATCCACTGCATGATACTTGTTTTAGCAGCTAGCAAACTAAAATATTGTCCAATTGTCAGTGACTCCTAATGGCTGCAGACCTGACTTAACTTACCTTTTCAAATTGTTTCTCCTGCTCTTTTCTTTTTCACATACCTTACAGTGTGGTCAAATAAAAAAACTCATACTCCATATTTATCAGCTCTCTCTTGCTCACACTGCTTCCTTCTACTCAAAATGCCCTTCTTTTAGCATCAGAGACTCAAAATTCTATCCATCCTTCCTATTTTGTGCAAGTACTACTTCTTCCATGAAGCCATCTCTAGTATCTCTCTCCCTATTCCATTGTTATCTCCTCCCTAAATCCCCATTGTCAGAACAATCTCTCTTTTTTCTGAACTGCCAAAGCATCTGCTGTTTTCTGGTACTCCTATTTTTGACTTGCGGTCATCTGTATTTATGCTGAATTGGTACTTACCATTCATTGTCCTTTAAATAAGAGGCTGCACAAAATTCCCCAGACAACAAGAAAAGCCCCATTCAATATTCTCTCAAACAAGTATTCATCTCCAACTATCTGTTTCAATTTAGCATTATTGGCCACGTTCACAAGTAAATCATGCAAATTTCTTAAAAATACCCAACACTGCAGAAGCAATATCATTGATGCAAAATTATCCTGCCATATGAATATTAATAACATATATAGAAAAAATATTTTAATGCTATGACTAGACATTTAAATCTTAACAATCAAAACTGATAACACCTCATCTCTGGCTGATACTGGTAAATACTGTCATTGTATTGATATAATAACTGACTTCGATATCAGTTTCATATTTTAAGACGCTACATGAATTCTTAAGGTTATTAAAATCCTGCATTGCCTGATGGTTTATCTATTATTTTTCATAGCACTCCCATTGTTGAACAAGGTAAAATAGACAGCTATGCCATTCTTTTTTTTTTAACTTTCTTTTTCTAACTTATTAAGAGTTAGCATGAAGCACTGAGTTCCTTGATAGGAACTGCTTTATCAGTGTCACCTCAAAGGAAGGAAATGAGCAATAGCTGCTATAAGCCACACCTTGCTTTGAGAGCAGTCCACTAGAATAAAAGGCTAACACTTGTTCTCACATGCCAAGTCCTAGAAAAAATCGGGTTTCATGTCAAAGTGATGCATAACTGAACAATGGAAAGTGAACTTTGGGTTTTAAAAATTTTCCTTTGTACATTTTTCTCTCAGACACAGACATACAAAGAACTCTGAATATGTTGACAATTTTTTGAGGCTAAAACCTATTTCCTACCAAGATATTTTAATGCCAAGTCTGGGGCCTTCCAACCTAAACTCATCTCCAATACCATCTTTCAAAAAAATCGACAGGGAAATATGTTTTAGTAGTTATGGCACATCTTTCTCAAAATTTCTTATTTGTGTGAGTATTCCTAGAATCTCATGTATAAATACAAATAAAACAATTTACTAAAGAGCTTACTTGTTAAGCAGACCATCAAGGTAATGGCTACATCTTGCATGAGGTACTGGTAATTCCCAAAGAGTTGCAGTTGCTGAAAAGAAAAGTGAATATAAGTGTGGCTTATGCCATCATAGCATTTTAATCATTCTCAACACTTAAAATAGTCAGTCATCAACTGATGAATGGATAAATAAAATGTGGTATACATACAATGAAATATTATTCAGCTGTAAAAAGGAATGAAATCCTGATGCTTGCAGCAACATGGATGAACCTTGAAGACATCATGTTGAGTGAAATAGGCCAGACACAAAAGGATAAATGTTGTATGATCACACTGATTTGAAACAATTAATAAGCAAACTCATAGAGTCAGAATCTAGAATATAGGTTACCAGGGTAAGGGATGGGGATAGGGAATGGGAAGGTAAGGGTTAAAATGTACAGGGTTCCTAATTGGAATGATGAAAATACTTTGGTAATGGTATTAATTTGTTATATCATGAATGCAATAAACAGCACTGAAATATATATCTGAATGTGGTTAAAAGGTGAAATATTTGATTGTGTATATGGTAACAGAGTAAGAAGTTTTTAAAAATCCATGGAACTACACTATACAAACAGTGAACCCTAGGTTAAACTAAGGACTACACAGTTAATAGTACAGTTATAAAAAAGTGCTATCGCCAATTGTAACAAATGTTCCACACTAATGCAAGGTGCGGATAATAGAGAGGTATATGGGGATACTGTATTTTATGCACGGTTGTTCTGTAAACCCACAACTTCTCTAATAAAGAAAAAAAAATAGTCAGGAGGCAACTGTTATTTTTCTCCCATCTTTATGAAGAAAAAGGCCAGTGGCTTACCTAAGATCATTATCTACTCATTGGATAGAATGAAATCAGATCACTTTTTCCCTATGTTTGACTTAATATCACATTAACAATGAAAGGCAGTCTGTCGGGATCCACCCTTCCACTGGCCATGGTAATTCTGCAACTATAGTCACAGCCTTAAAAAGTGAATTCTCCTAATAAGATATTAAAGCCTGAATGTATCCCTGGGAACTTCAAACTATTTAAAATTTGAAATCAGCACCTAGAATCATTCTACAGGTGTTGTTCTCCATCCTCATCCATGGACTGAGTTCAGGACATACTTCACCTGGAGGTCACCACTCTCACAAACTACGAGTGCCCCTGCCCTCAGTAAGCCTGTTACGGCCTTCAGCCTAGTACACATGATTTTCAAAGGTGTGTGTAGAGAAATAAACTTCCTTAAGTTCACTTTTATGAAGCTGAAGTTTTTGAATGTAAAAGTCAAATTATTACTCTCCAGGAACTTGCCTTACAGTACCTTTTGCAGCCAGTCCTGTTTATCTGAATCAAAGCTGTCAACCAAGCACTGAATTATCATCTGCTTCTGAGCACATCACATACCAGATTTATGGACATGAAAAATATTGCTGTCCTCTAAGAGGATGGACACAAGGGCCAGAAACAAGGCCCAGGAAGTGTCAGGATGAAGCTCCTCAGGGAACAGTCTTCTTTCAGCCTAGATAATCAGAATGAATGCCTTCAAAGTAGACTATGGTCTCAATTCCATCCAGGGAAATTTTGGAACTGAAATTTTGCATTTGCATTTTTGAGAGGCTACAAATGATTCTGAAGTGTCCCTCTCATTCTCCATTTCTTTCTTTACTTTTCTTTCTCACATCCTTTTCCCTTCTTTTCACTCAGAGTAGCAAGATTATATATATATATACATAGGGAGACGTTTCCAAAAGCAGCTTTAATTCTCCTTCCAGGCACAGCTTTCACAGAATTACAGAGGGCCCTGGAAATCAGCCAGCCCAGCTTCTCAGAGGAGGGAAAAAGCTTGGTCAAGGGCAAGACCTAACTTGTCTTCAGCGACAGAGGCAGAACTAAACCCAGGTCTCCTGCATCCCAGTCCAGTTCTGGTTTCACCCTGCCTGGCTGCCTCTTCAGCCTTCTGTGTGCTGTCCTTGCAAACAATAGCCCACCAGATGCTGCAGTCTTGGGGTCTTCTCATTCACCTCACGAACTTCCAAGGAAAGCAGTAAAATATTTTCCTTTCTGTGGTGTTCCCTGAGCATGTTGGGATCATTTCACTATGGACTCTGCTATGAATGGATTAATGAAGATTACTTTCAACCATACACATTTCTTCCACACAGCTAGTTGATTCTTAAATTATTATTATTTTTAATTTTGAGTTTTCAAAAAATGCTAATCCTTTACTAGTGACCTCATTAAGTGTATAAGTTCTGGGCAGGTTCAGAAATAAAGCTCCAATAGGGGAATATTTTAGCATTCTAGTCCTTCAAAGTCAACTTCAAAAGCTTTTTTTCCTTTTTTTACATTGCTTAGTTTTTGCCAAAAGTATTCCACAGGTGGAGACTGATCCATTTCCTGCTGAGTTATATTTAGGCTGCACTGAATCTCTCTTCATTGGCTAAGTGAAGACAGAGAGACTGGGAGAGGTCAAGTGTCTCAGCTTATTTAGAGAAACACAACACTCCTAGAAACAGATCCACCTCTACTTTATTTCCAGTTCCATGTTTCACACACAGTTATACCAGGTTTCTAAGTTTGCAGGCTTCTATTTTGAGAAATGTCATTTATTTATAAAACAATAAATCTTGTGTAGAAGCCCCCCCCCCCAGAGAATAAACTAGAATAAACCAAATGCAATTATAACTGAGAAGAAATGATTGTGGCTCATACCCAATAAAGCAGTGATGTACCAATAAACTGGATTATGCCGTACATGGTCAAGTATTTAAATACCCCAAAGGATGAAATCAGAGCAGCTCGGCCTTCTCTGTTTCAGAAAAAAAAAATAGCTGGTTATGTATGATTCACATCTCTCAGTCTCTTCTACATTTCAAAAGGAGTTTGTTTTTTTAATAGGCTGTTGATATTCATTCACTTATTCATTGATTCATCCTGTCATTACTTAACCATTCATTTACTCATTCACTCCTCCAGTCATTCCCTCACTCAGTGATTCATTCACTCACTTTTATTTAGCACTTATGAAGTACCATATGCTAAAGTTATGGAAGCTATAAAATGAATCAGACACAGCCATTATTTTTAACAAGCTTTCAGTGAAGTAAGAAGATTACACATGTACATTATAAATACAATACAACATTATGATAAGGTGCAAAATATTAAGGATTGGCTTAATTGTAGCTCATTACCTCCTAACAAAACATACTTCCTGAGAATTGTACTGTGTGGTGTTTTAGAAGCCCTTGGAGACAAACAGCTAAAGAATGGACATTCTCACATTTTAGAAAATATGGATGTGTCTCTAATATTTTAGATGAAATGGGTTTTAAGTGTAGCTGGAATGGACATCAAAAGAAATAAAAACTACAGTTAAGACTGCAGCTTTAAAAGCAAATATTTCTCCATTTAAAAAGGTCCATTTGAGCTTTTTGTCCCTTTAACTGAAGCCTAGTTGGGTGTGATTATGACAGGCCAAAGAAGACAATAGGAGAGTGGGAGCTTGGCAAGCTACCCCTCCCACAGCCTCCTCTGGTCAAAAGACAGAAGCTAGTCCACCTGGGAGGAGGCCCACATCTTCCCGTTCAGACTCCAGGGACATTGACACCTGCTGTGCTCCAAGATGTTGTAGGTAGAACAGGGAAGTGAAAAGGAAAACCTAAAGAGCCAAACTAATAACCACTTTGCCTCAGGCAAAATGAAGACCAGTAGAACAGGAGATGGGTCAGGATGCTTTAGGCAGATGCTTTCCACCTGGCTGTGAGGTGCTGCCATTTGTTTCAATACAGAGGATAAGGTGGAAGACACACTGAGAAGGGGCAAGCACGTGAAGTCTGGACAGTTTTCCCAAGTCTGACATAAACTTTTGTCTTCAGTCATGTACATTTCCAGAAAAAATTAAGACACCCCATTTCAAATGAAAGTGCAGAAAAACCTTCTAAGTAAAGCATAAAGGATGTTTGCATGGGCCTCCAAAATTACTGGTATTCCCAATGATTTTGAATTTTATGTACCTCACTCATTTATGCAATCCACAAACATTCATCCAATGCACTGATGTACCCTCTTTAGTGCTGGGCACATTGCTGATACAGACATGAATAAGACACAGTCCTAACCGTACAGTTCTTGAACCATAATAACAGGTAAAACACTTTTCAAAGGATGAAAATGAAATCTGTGGATCTGGGCCTATGTATCTAAAGCTATACCTCATTGGAGGATGCTTTTTCAGGAATGAGCATGTGTCAAAGATAGCAAGGGCAAAATGAGCCTAACAGAGCTGAATCATATCTAATTCTTATGAATTGATGAAATAGATAAGCAGAGTTTCTTCCCCAAAATCTTGGATAAATTTTATCTCACGATTCATATTTTAAAATGGTATATTCCATTCATATTGGGCCATGGACATGAAGAAGCAGCATCTAAATTTCAAATGCCATTGCCTTTAGAATGGATCAAGTAAGAATTTTATACCCAAAACCCAGCAGGTCAAACTCTCTAGCTGCCATGCAAGGGCTCCTCAACCTGGCTTTCTAGTCTTATCTCCATGACACTCCTCTGAGAAGCTTCCAGCTCAATTGGGCTAACTGACCCCTGCACTCTCCAATTACAACCCCATTTCTAAATGTGGTTCTCCATTTTCCGTATCTGGAATTCCCTCTCACCTCTTTTCTGTTTATGTAAACCCTGTTCATCTTTCAGGTTGCAATTCACCTGCTGAAGACTTCCCTCCTGGCTTGAATTCTCACACTTAACTACTGGAACTTTAATTGTACTGTTTGGTCATTAATTTATCTAAAGCAAATTTATTGAGTACCTCTCATGCACCAGGCATAAGGTTCTCTGTATTGTGATAATAGATAGATGATAGATAGATAGATAGATAGATAGATAGATAGATAGATAGATAGACAGACAGACAGATAGATGGATGGATGATAGATGACAGGTGTGTGTGTGTGGGGGGGTGTCCTTTACTGGCATGCATGTCTACCAGGCTACAAGGGCAGGGCTTCTGTTTCATTCTTTATCCACTACATTTCCAATAACAAAATGTAAAAAGAGCTCAGGGAGTTGTGTGGTTGACAGAAAGCATGAAATAGAACCAGGATTCCAAGTACACTCGTTTTCTAGTCACCATGACACGAACCAGGGTTAAGACAATGGAGTTAGTAAGAAAAGGGCTTAAAATCTGCAAAGGACAAATCAGTAAAACATAAAGCCTGAAAGCTGTGAGTGAGGATAAGGAAAGAGTTAAAAGCAATTTGAGGTTCTGATATTTGATGGCTGACTGCAAGGACCAACTGCTCCTTAGAGGCAGAGAATATGGGAGTTGGGAAGAGGAGCTGCTTTGGAAGCAGAGAAGGTGATGATGTTTGAGGACATGGAAGGACAAGTACAGATACCAGTGATCAGAGAGATGTGAGTGCCAAGCCATCTTGCAGAAATGTGGCTAGACAGGGGCATGGAGTCTTAGTGCCAGACCCAGCGTGATTCCTGCCAGTAACCTCTCTGTTCAGAAGCACCAAGGGGCATACTGTAGAACTCATAGTTGTACATTGTGCTTTTTAACATAAACCTTAAAATATGATGATGTATCCCAGACCATTTCTTTTAGAGCAATTTAGTTTTGTTAAGAACATGAGGCCTGAAGATACCCCACAGAGTTAAGGGAAACAAGGCAATAAAATGTATGACTATATTATGATAATATATATAATGTTTTATTCTTAACAATATTTAAAATACAAGTAAAGCCAAAATCAGTAATGAGAGTGGAGTGGAGGTGAGGGAAGTATACGGGGAAAATAAATAGTTCTTCTTTCCTTCCCCTTCCCTAAACATTGTCAAACAACTGTAGAAGTCTTTTTATGCAAACATTTTGGATATTTGGATTTTGGCATTTTGGAGACATACACAGTTTTGGAGAGCTATATAATAGACTCTTCCTTTTCTACTTCCTCACCTATCCCCAATTCTTGGGAGAAAGGTTCCAGGAAGCATCTGGCATACAAAATAAAGGAGAAGTAAGAAATGCAATCAGTTTTAAAATATTGAGCCAAGATTTCAACTGCCACATGACACACCCACATATCCTGGAAGCCTCAACAAAAGTCACTTTTTTGTGGGTTTTACCAGAACTCTCAAGTTGTAACAATGGCCCCCTTAATGGGTGCTCCAATAGCACTTTACCCTTACTTCTGTTGTTGCATTTCTCATTTTAAATTATAGTTGGATTCTGTCTGTCCCCAGAGTCAGAGGGCGAGCAAGTTGCTCTTGGGGGTGGAGGGGAGGGGGTGGCTACCTGATGAGATGAGGCACACACTCGATGCTGGCTGTTTTTGAGGTGAAAGGGGATGCCACAGATGCCTCCTGCTCTGACAGTGAGATGCCCGCATGAGCCATTTTCAACGCCTGGAATGAAAAATTAATTTTATACGTGTGAATTCTTAGGCCTGCCCCTAACTTCAAACACCACGAGGCTGTTTTTCACGTTGTAGATGATACCACAGCCTCCTGCCACTTACAGGTCTCTGTTTTTGCTGTCCCCCATCTGGAATATCCTCTCTGCCCTGAGCCACAAAGTCACCACCTAAAAAGGCACCAACTAAACAAAGATCCAGAGGTGGAAGAGTGGTGTGTGCGTGTGTGCGCGTGGGGGTGCAGATATGAAAAAACAGACTACTCATCCAAGAAGTCTCTAAAAAGGACAGGGTCTGGATGGACACCAGCGGGGGCCTTCGCTGTCAGAGTTCCTACACCTACGCAGGCCATTCTTATGAAAGATGAGGAAAGAGACCTAATCCCCATTGTTCCCGAGGCTGCCTGACGCGGCCAGCTAAGCTAACTCTGGGATTGACCCCGCAGTGGGCCCAGTGGGGTACGGCACAGCCAGCGTCTGCATCAGAGACAGGGACCAGATAACACTCATTACAGATTCAGCCTCGGACCCTAGGACGTGTGTTGCTGACTGAAATAAGGGCTAATTTGTTTCTCATCAAGACTGAAAACAGTCCAGAGAGTGAACAAAGCAGACAGCAGCCAACAGGACAGACCAGCAGGCCCCGCTTCCGACAAGAATTGGGTGGGTATAAAATAAGATTTTGCATATCTGTAAGTTATGTAGAATGACAAAGTATCTGGTATCGTGACTAGTACCTACTAGATCCATGCTTAATATTAGATTATTTCCTTTTTCCTCTTTTCTCCCTTATTATTTTGTATCTCTATTACATAATTTATGAGTGTCTACTTTATGTTAGGTTTAGTTTAATGCATGATTCTTTCCCATCAGATAATGAACGCTTGGATGCAAAGACAATATGTCCTTATCGCACCTGTTTTTTTCCTAAACCACACATAATTAATGGGAATAGGTACCCCTTCCATATTTTAAAGCCTAGATTAGCAGTTAACTTCTCATGAAGCATTATGCAGAAAATTGCATGACAAATCTATTAGCATGAACTTAGTTTTTCACAAAACTTTGAAGAAAATATTAAAAGGTAGGTAAAGTAAATAACCAGATCTTAGATATATAATAGACTTTGGAAATACAAATCATTTCTCTTTCCATCTTGTCCCACAAATTAGCTACTAAAATATTTTCTTCTGTACATAATTTTCAAAATCACCTGCTGATTCAACCATATAGCTTCAAAACTCAGATTATAAAACATTTACTACCTTCCATCCTATATAAAAAGCAAATCTGTTGAGGGTCACTTAATTTTAAATATAATTATATTTGCATAGTTTAACTATCATATATAATAATCAAATACTTTCGTCTAGGATTTTATTTAATATAAGTGTTTGGGTAAAGCCAACTTTAAAAATTAACCCTGGAGTAGAGGTTTGGTAGGAATAAATAAATTTTACAAATAAATCTAAAAAATCTTTACTAATCAGATTCAAACTTTTCCTTCGCTAAGATTTCACCAGCCATATGACCTTGGCAAAAAATAAAATCCACTTCCCCTTCATTTCCTTGTTGATAACATGAGATATTATTTAAACCAGCTGGTCTTGTAAAGTCCCTTCTGGCTTTGAAATGTAGGAGTCTAGGCAGCCCTCTGTTTTTATTATTTTAAGAGGTTCCAGGAAACAGCCAAAGTGACTCACCTCACTTTGCTCCTCTCCACTTCCAACCCCAACTCGGGTAGAGGTGAATACAGACTACAAAATGATCAAGTGAATGCAGGCAGACGAGTGGACAGGCAGACCCCAGGGGAGCACGGGGTCCTCAGGGGGTGTTAGCCAGTTGCCTGCATTAGTAAGAGTCATATCTACTCACCCCACAGTCATTAGCTCCATCTCCACACATGCCCACATAATAACTGGAGGGGAAAGGATGAGAAAAATTAATAGCTTCACGCCTCACTTGAATAATTTCTATCACTAACTCACACGTGTGTGTGTTTTCTGAACACATGTGAAGTCAGGCTGAAGGGGAACGATCAGGGGGGAAATATCCCTAGAGAAAGACGGCCATCACACGATTTATTTTATTTCAGTCAGTCACATTGAAATGCCGGTGATGCCATCAAGGATGTCACCAGGAGAGTGATCACACACCTCTAAAGAGGTCCTGTCTGCTCATGCATGATCAGGGCACTCCCCACACAGCCAAATCCGAGATCCTAACCTTTTCCAGCTGTGCTCTGGTTGCTCACTGCCTCTGAGAGCTCAGAGTTGAGACATTAGAGGGAGAAAAATCTTGGGAAATAGCTTAACAGATATAACCAGAGATGTAAGCATATATCCTTGATGCATCTGGGAGTGAAAATGAGAAAATATGCTCCTCATCTATATCAGTTTGATGTGCAAGCACAATGATATAAATAGAAGAGTCAAAATTAGAGCTGTTGGCAAAGAAAAGAAAACTCTGATGCAAAGCAAATTCTTCCTTCTGTCATAATTTAACAATACATACAGGTATTGGTTAATGGCAAAGCTATTAAAGACTCAGCTGCAATTTCCTAAAAATACATAAAATGACAAAATCAATAAGTGGGAAAAGTAAAGCTTTCATTGAATTTCCTTATTATTGGTTGACATATAAAATGGCCATTTTTATAGGTCTTTAAAAAATGGTCAACTGCAGACAAATTCATACAGGCTATAAATCACCTATAAACATTTCATGGGTGTATGTCTGTGTCATGGCTACACACATTTATTGAAAACTGTCTTCCTTTTGTCAGGTTTAAAACACACATCTAGCCTTTATATCACATGAGGAACTTCACATCTCCTAATGTTCTTTGAATTCAGAAAGGGAATTCACTTTGGCAATGATAAAGGCATGAAGAGGAAGATCACAAAGTTGTTGGAGAGGACAGCTCATTCTGAGACTGTGTGTCTTCCTGAATTGATTTTTCTTTGGAGAACGCAGCTTTTAAAAATTAAGCTTTTAAATTGGCAACATTTCTCAGGCATTTGAGAAGGGTAAAGTCACTTTCTTCAGTCCAATATCACATAATGACCACGTGAGTGAAGCAGTCAGATTAGACACTAACTCAGCCTCAAGGCCTTTTGGGGAGTTGATAGGCACTTTTAAAGACTTCTCTAAGAATGTTAGGGCAACAAAAATAATAGTAGGTTAAAGACTGTTCGAAGGTTGCTCTCACACGCACTGGTGGAAGGAGAGGCAACTCTTCCAGCTCAGCACGGTGTCCCGGGCGCTACCGCCCACTGCAGAGCAACTTCGGGTAGTCTTGCTGTGTTGGGCTCCACTTTGGAGGATCTCGCGACAGCATGGACCACGATAAATTTAGCTCCGCCTAACACTAGCGACTATGAGCTTTATTTATCAACTCCCTGACGTGCAGATATTGTAGCCGTTGGTGCAACTGGACTTGGGTATGTGATCTCTGAGGAGTTTGAGATTCTAATAAGAGGATACAACGACTCATAGTTCAAGGAAACCTTTTTTGCAAGACATCTTGCCGTGATGGAATTAAGAGGGGCCAAGTACTTTTATTTCCTTTGTCCAGATTCCACCAAAAATGTTTATATCAAGGAATAATATTCTTGGTGATGTTGGAAAAAGATATCTGGGTTTTGAAGATAATCACTTGAAATATGCTGAGGAGAAATAAAATTGAAGGGTGGTGTTCTCAGAAAACATCATTTGTCAAATTTATCTGACCAAGAATTTGAAGATTTATATATTTATATAACAAGTTATATATATATATACACACACACACATACACAGATGGTCCTTGCTCTGCACGGTTCCAATGTGCTTGAATATCAGTTTACGTTAAATAACACCAGTCCACCAAAAATGCAGTTAAAATTTCAGTTATCACAGTACTGTGAGTAGTTGCGTAAAGTACAAACTTTGCTGCTAACTCTTTAATCCACAAATCCTTATGCAAATACAAACATGCATCATGATCGATGATGAAATCACATTAATTCCTCCAAAATCTGCTGGAGATTGATCCCTCAGCATCTGTTATCCAGTTCATGTACAAACAACAAAGTGTATAGTTGCGTGGCCTCCTTGTCTCCCAGTGATAAGCCCATGTGACAGTTTACAAAAATGGATAATAGAGGGAATTGGTCAAAAAAGATGATGGGGCAGCAAAGAAACACAAAGTGATAACGCTGGAAGTGAAATTGGATGTGATTAGAAGATTTGAAAATAGTGACAACAAAGCCAAGCTAGGAAGAGACCTAGGCCTGCATAAAGCTATGATAGGAACTATATTGAACTGTATGATAAATACAAAATACAAGATAAAGTAACGTTAACATATTTTAGTTTAAATTGTACTAGGAACAGGGGGCTGCTCAAGGTTGAAATGGAGCATTTACTTCTATTTTGGATTGAAGACTAGTAAAAAATAAATTCAAATCAGCTGGGCTAGCTTTCAGGTCAAAGTGTTGAAATTAGTTGCTATGTTGAAAGAGAATGGTAATTACAAGAAGACTGAAAAAGAACATTATACTGCCAGTAAAGGCTGGTTTCCTGCTTCAGAAGCCAGCATGAAGTGATTGATGTTAAGCTAGCTGGTGAAGCTGTTGGTTTAGATAAGGATGCTGTGGTGAAATTTGCCCCCAGATTCCAAGGATTATAGGCAGTCTTCACTTTGCACGGTAATGCAGGACTGTACTGTGCAAAAAAACTTTTGCAGATTAGAATGGAATGGAAATGGAGTTATAGAAGAAAGAGCTGACCATGGGAATGTTGACACTGCTGCCAGAGGAACTTCACGAAGGTGAACTTATAGGCACAAATGAGGAAAGTGGTTGTGACGAAAAGGATAAAAATGTCTCAGGGGAAGTGATTCTGTTAAAAAAACCTTCACATTACAGGAACTCTTAGAGCTATTTCACGACATTGAAAGTGCAAAGGATAAAATTTTGGGAGGTAATCCATATGTAGAAAGGAGTATGACAATTTGCCAAGGCATAGAAAAGATGGTAGTTCTATATGATAAGTTATATGATGGTAAGACGAGCACTGTTCAAGTTACTCTTGATAAATTTTATTTTTAATTGTTGTGTTAGATCATTTGCTTTTTTAAAAAACAAATTAATTTTATTGGTACATATTAATAAAGCATACAATTCAAAAGAATAAAAATTTAAATTTTTTTAAAAAGTAAAAGAAAATCTCCTGATTTCACCTACTACTTGTCAGTAATTCAAGTTTCACCACTCTGTTCCTTTTCACTTTCCAAAAACATGAAGCCCCCTAAATTGTAATATTCCTAGCAAGGAAGAAGTGGTTTGGTCTCAAGAGAACGACTTAGTCATCTGTATTTATGAAGGAGATAAGAAAAGGTTTTTCTTTGACTTCGGCCTCTATATCCAATCCCAGGGCCAAATACTATTCCACTTCTTTCCAAGAGGACCTGAAATTATTCAGATATCCTCTAAGAGACCAACATCAAATAATTCCAGGTGATAACACACATTTTTCCATTTTTCCAATTATGACCCATACAAAAAAACCCACCCATGATTTCTTTTCCCTACATTCAAGCAGGGGATCTTCCTCTAAGATATGTGTTAAGGTCACAGAACAAATGCTCTCTGTTGTAGGCAGCTTTTAAAATGGTCCTCAATGGTCTCTGCCACCTGTATTCATGGTACTGTGTGATCCACTCCCGCTGAGTGTGAGCTAGACCTGGTGACTTAGTTATGCTGAAGAGAATATAGCAAAAGTGATGGGTTGTCAAATCTAAGATTAGATTATAAAAACTGGTGACATCCACCTTGCTCACTCTCTCTTTCTCTCTCTGGCTCTTATTCTCTCACTCTTGTAGAAGCCAAACACCAAGTTTTGGGGTTCCTTATGAAATAGTTTATGTCTCAAAGAACAGAGGGTGGCCTCCACCCAACAGCTGATGACAAACAGGCCCTAGCTCAACAGCCCACAAGGAACTGAATCCTGCCAACAGCCAAGCAAGGTCGGTCACATATCCTTCCCCACTCAAGTGCTGAGAGAACAGCAGTGCTGGCTGATGCCTCCATTAAACCTGGCGCCAGGCTCTGAGCCGGAGGACTCAGCTAAGCCACACCTGATTCCTGACCCACAAAACCTGTGAAATAATAAACGTTGTCATTATGTCACTAAATTTTGGGGGTAATTTGTTACACAGCAATAGATAACTAATATGCTCTTCTTTCACGCAATGAAACCTACTTTAATTTCTGAAATTCTTCAACAAGACTTGATTTCTGTCCAGGAGACATTCTTGCAAAAATAGTTCCATTCACCAGAATCTAGAAAGAAAAAGAGCAGTGCAATAAGATTAAGAAGAACACTATTAAAATAAAAGACAGCATTGAAAGATCACCCCTAATCATTACTTTAGTATAGCACCAGATGGTATATCTTTAGATCAAATGTCAGGAAAGGTAATAAAAGGATCTAATCATTTAATATTTAACTTTCACTTTAAATCCTCCATTGTATTTCTATTACATCTTTCAAGAGCACTTTTCCAAGATAGGGTAACCTCTAATTAATAATAATGATAAAAAGCAGAAGAGCACATGGAATAAAAATGCTTAACTAAATGCAGTTCTGTTTTACTAAACACTGTCTCCATAATGGCAGGATAGGCAGAGGAAAAAACAGACTAGGAGGTGAGGAACAAGATTCTGTTCCCAGATCTGTCCCAACTATCTGTGCAAACCTTAGCCAAGTCTCTTAACCTCTCTGAGTCTGTTTCCCCATCTCTAAAATGAGGAACTGGTCTAGGATATTTTTAGGAAGACTTCAGAGTCTAGATTCCATGATCTTGGACAGATTGTTCAAAACACTGCTAAGAGATGTGCTATCCTCATTTTGTGCTCCACTTATCTCTTCCATACTGACAGAAAAATCCTGCACATTGTTATTTAAAAATAAGACACACAGAGGAGAGGATAACACAGTTGAAAATAAACTGTGGGACTTTTGTTTCCTCCTCTTGTAATTTAAGAGCCCAGCCTGATGTGATTCGGTGGCTTTCAGAGAGATGATGATTCACAAAACAGGCAGCATGTTTGGAACTATCTGAAGGTTCTCTTTAGTGCTGAGGGGATGAAGGAGGGAGTTTGGGATTGCACTGGCCATAGGGGTTAGGGAATGCCAAAACCCAAACTCTGAAGGGGAGGCTGCTGTGCACATGTGGGATCACGTAGGCATAGGCAGGGCCAGGGACCTTCTGATGGAACGGTGCCCTTTGGGACGCGTTTATTCTCTAACACGGAAACCACCTCACTGATCACGTTCAACCCTATCCTCCCTTTTTTGTATTACTAATTTGAGGAGCAAAACAAAACACTTACTCCAGTACTTACTTTTGGAAGCAAGCTGTTGAAATGCTGAAATATTACTTGGTA
>PVKH010012184.1:0-17397 GCA_004027955.1 Chaetophractus vellerosus | reverse complement strand
AAAAAACTTCCTTTATCACAATACCAAACCACTGATTTACATGAATTTATAGGAAGTCAAACCAGGCAGTTTACAACTGGGGTATCATGGCTTTTTTACCTTGATAAATTGGGTACTTTTATTTGGGTATAGACAAATGTCACAAACATGTGCCACAAGAATCAGTTTACATAGACCTCTCATACTAAAGCTTTTTTAGGGAAAGAGGAAAGTGTAAAATCTTTAATATTTTAAATAAAATATACTTTAATCTCTGGTTACCATGAAATGAAAATATAAACAAAACCAACAGTTAAGGAAAAAGAAAAGAGAGGGAAAATTAATATGGTTCCCATGGCAGGGTTGATAAGAATATATTTTCTCTCACAAAATTTTTTTGAGAATACTTTTGCTGTTTTATTAAAAACAATTTTTAAGGAAAAATTATAATGTATCTGGAGATCTTTAATTTCCATCTGTTCTACTGTCAATAATGCTGGGAGACGGGAACTTCATTTAGTTCGCCTGACGCAAGGCAGCTCAAATATTCTGTAGGGCATATGCCCTCTGAGTGGCAATGTACATGTGCCATGTAAAAGTGATTTGCTAAAAGTCTAGAATAAAAGCTATCACATCATACCAGTTACTTACTGTGGGAAACTACTGTACCTGTTTTTGCATGATTTTCAGTCTAATCTAATCATTAGGTTATTAATAATCTATTTCTAATACTGTAAGAAGAATAAAGGTTACTATGGTTGCTGTCAATATTTAATCACTTTGGATTCTCTGCATTCAAAACCTTAATGATTTCAAAATTTCAATTTGCAATTCTGCTGCCTTATGCCAAAGTTTGTTCATCTGGACAATGCACATCAGTTTACCTTAAGGAATTTTAAATGCATAATTTAAAGATATTTTGCTGTAATGCTATTAACAGGCCTATCCTTCCCTTTATTGTTGAAGCCTGGTAAAAGTCTGTGTATGGGAACTGGGATCTGAAGGTAAGTGCCAACCTCTCAGGTTTCTTCCACCAACTGACTGCTATTGCAGAAGAATCTGAGGCTGGGAGCAACCATGGGGCTGTCCTGGAAGGTGAAAGCCTTTCAAGTAAGCAGAGCTCCTTGGGTATGTTGCCATGACCAAGTAGGAATGCTGTAACTGTGTTATAATTCCACTTAGTTTATGCCTTCCTTCCTTTTGTCCTTTCTTTCTTCCTTTTTTCTTTTTAAATTTATGCTCCTTTCTAGACTACAGGAACATGATACATTTGTGGGGCAATATCGCCCAGAGTTTATAGCTGTAAAGTCGTCCTTAAGAATCTCGTTTGTCATTTCACTCTCTTCTTATTAAGGGTATAAATATGAATAATGGGAACTATGAAGCAATCATAATTAATCATAAATGGGGGTGTAAAAAATAATAAATGTGAAGTTTTACATTTTAATCACCAAATTAAAGGATAAAAGGATTAAAGATTAAAATCATAAAGATGACTTGCAAACTCAAAAACAACATGATTTTAATAGATTTTTTTGAGTTTAAAAAGTCTTTGGCAAAAAATTTGACAGTAAGTTACAACTATGAATTATAATAGAAATAAAGTAAAATAATACATAGAAAACTATTTTTCCTCATGTAAGCTTTCCTAAGTTTTCTTGTTTACCTCACAAATAAAGTGAGGTAAAAAGACAAAACTTGCTCCTCTTTAGGAAAATGGTATAACATTGTAGTCATTTGATAATTACCTTTTACAACAACACTACCTTTTTTTTAGAGCAATTATAGGTTTAAAGAAAAATCATGCAGCTTGTAAGTACAGAGTTCCCATATTACTCCCCCCCCCCCACATTTTCCTTATTATTAATATTTTGTATTAGCCTGGTATATTTGTTACACTTAATAAACCAATATTACTATATAGTCCATAATTTACACTAGGGTTCACTCTTTGTATTGTACTGTTTTGTGATTTTTGAAAAAAATTTGTATATTATTGTGGTATCATATATATAACCTCACATTTCCTATTTTAACCACTTTCAAGAATACAATTCAATGTTGTTAATTACATTCACAATGTTGTGCTACCATCGCTGCCATCCATTATCAAACTTTTCAATCACTCCAAACAGAAACTCTGTTCCAATTAAGCAGCAGCACTACTTTCTGCTTTCTAAAACAGCTTTATCAAGGTATAATTGGGATATGGTAAACTGTATATAATTAGAGTGTGTGATTGGATAAGCGTTGACATGTGTTGACACCCTTAAACCATAGCCAAGATGAAGGTAGTGACTATATCCATCATTTCCAAAACTTCCCTTGGCCCCTTTGTAATCTTTCTTTCCAGTGCCTCCTATATCACCCCCTGCCCCTGGGCAACCACTGATCTGTTTGCCATCACTGTAGGTTAGTTCAGCCTTACTTTTAGCAATCTATAACTAAGCTAAAATAATTTTTTTCATTCAATTAAAAAAAGTTGGGGCCGGCTGGATAGCCCAGTGGATAAGGGTGCCGGCATACCACATGGGAGGCCCCAGGTTCGGTTCACAGGGACCTCTCCTAGAGGGCAGACCGCCTTAAGAATGGCAAGCCGCCATGGGCATGCCAGAGCCACCGTGGGCAGGGCAAAAAGCTGCCACGGACAGGGCAAAAGCCGCCATGGGCAGGGCAGGTCGCCCGCGAATGGAGCGCAGCCAGCCACCCACGAAGTGAGAGCCGGCCGTGAATAGAAGCAGAAGCCGCCCACAAGCGGGGAAAGTCGCGCCTGCGCAGTGACCAGTCTTGGCGGGTCGCCGCATCGGGGGGGAGGGGAGATATGTAATAAAATAAATAAATCTTTAAAAAAAAAGTTGTTTTGTTTCTTAACTGGAAGGCAAACTAATGATGGTCGAGTGAAGAGAAAGAATTCTTAATTGAGTAATGATTTTGTGGATTACTTTTCATACTCCACAGCCTAATGCTAATTGGCTTGAAGTTTTAAAAATCCAGGAAATGAAGTAAAAGAGGAGGTGTGTTGATTTTGATAAAACAGTGTTTTTTTTCCGTATCTCATCTCTCAGCTTATTTCTAATTAATAAATGGATTTGCAACACCTGGCCAAAAATGGAGATCACTGATAAATGTTCAAAAAAGCTGCATGTTGGAGTTCTATGTCAATAACAGAAGAAAGTGAGTTTTTTCAAATGGCATACAAAATTTATCCAAACTCTACATTACCAAAATACAAGTTTATTATAACCTGTTATTACAACATGTAAAAATTACATTTGCATATAAGGAATGACTAGCTGAGAATGCTAAAAACTATAGCAGTTAAATTTTTGTGGTTTGTGGGATTATGTGTATATTTTGTATTTTGTTTTGAATTAAAAATTTTTATAATGTATGTCTAATAAATAATTTATTTCTACTCCTTTCCAATATACATTATTCTGTTGAGCTTGAAGGTATGCTTCTGCACTTTTGAAAGTGTTTTTGTAAGATGTGATATCCAAAATAAACTCAATACTTCATTTTGTAAACAGCACATTTTTCATTCTCTTGACATCACCAAATGAAAATGGTGAACATAATATTGGAACATAAAACAAAAATAGGACAAACTTAGTTGAAATTATAATATATGTAGCACTAATGCTACTTATTGATTACCACAAAGACATTTGCTTTTGCTTTTTGTAGCTCTTCCACTATACAGAAAGAATCAGAAATGTGGTATTAGTGAAAGGTGGTTGCACTAAAATGTTTGCATGTGGTGAATGCCTATTTCATACTTTCAAAAAGCAAATTAGTCTTTTGTGATGAATGAAGTTATTAGTTCTCTGGGCTATATGCTTAGATAATTTTAATACCAAGAAATCTATGTAGGGGCCGGCTTGATAGCCCAGTGGATAGGGCGTCGGCATACCACATGGGAGGCCCTGGGTTCAATTCCCGGGGACCTCTCCTAGCGGGCAGACCGCCTTGAGAATGGCAAGACGCCATGGGCGGGCCAGAGCCGCCGTGGGCAAGGCAAGAAGCTGCCACGGACAGGCAAAAGCCGCCACGGGCAGGGCAGGTCGCCCGCGAATGGAGCGCAGCCAGCCACCCGCGAACTGAAAGCCGGCTGTGAATGGAAGCAGAAGCCTCCCACAAGCGGGGAAAGCCGCGCCTGCGCAGTGACCAGTCTCGGCACGTCACCGCAGCGGGGGGGAAGAGGAGATATGTAATAAAATAAATAAATCCTTAAAAAAAAAAAAAAGAAATCTATGTAGATTACATAGCCTAAAATACATTTTATAGATAGATTTGTATGTGAATTTTATTTAAAATCTCTTCCAAATAGTCTATTTGGGGAAGTAGATACGGCTCAAGCGATTGGGCTCCCGTCTACCATATAGGAGGTCCAGCGTTTGGAGCCTCCTGGTGAAAGGCAAGCTGGCCCACGTGGTGTGCTGGCCCACATGGTGAGCTGGCCCACGCAGGAGTGCTGGCCCATGCAGAGAGCTGGCACAGCAAGATGACGCAACAAAAAGAAACAGAGGAGAGACGATGAGAGACAAAGCAGATCAGAGAGCTAAGGTGGCAGAAGAGATTGAGCGGGGCAGGTCCCAAGATTGGTTCCCGGTACCACCTAAAGAGAAGACAAGCAGACACAGAAGAACACACAGCGAATGGACACAGAGAGCAGACAGTGAGCGCAAAAACAATGGGGCGGCGCTGGGGGGGGGGCAGTAATAAATAAATCTTTGAGGAAAAAAACGTCTGTTCCAACTACTGTTTACATAGACTTGAAAAATATTGCAATGACCAACCTAATTTTATAATTTACTAAAATATTTTTATTCATATATTTCTGATTTTAAAAATATAGAGATATTTCCAAATTTGTTTACACATTTGAAATACATTTTTTTAGCACTCTGTACATTGCACCAGACTAGGAATCAAGGTGTAATCAAAAGAGACAGTAAATGGCAAAATGGGAGTGAGCTTTTAAACTGAGCACATGAAGTTAGGGAGGGTGGTGATAAACATGAGTACAGACGGGTATATGAATAAGGCCTTTATGGGTACTTATACCCATAAAGTATGTTTTTATACTACTTGCTGATGCTGACAATTGAAAAGACACTGCTAAAGTCCATCTTTATTACTAGTTCCAAATTTGTGAACAAGTTACCTAACAGCTGAGACCAAGGTGGATGGGATTGATTTATAAATGAATTTTTTCTGTGGGTCTGGTGCAAGGGAAAGTACAAAACTTTAATAAGGAAAAAAAAAAAAAAAAGCAGCAACAGCTCTGCAGGATCTTAGAAGATAGGGACCTGGTTCCAGCCTGGCCTTACAGCAAACAATGTCCATACCATTAATCCAGAAAATCCTGGAATTCATTCACAAAATAAAAGAAAGTCTGGATTCTCAATAATTAAAATGATAAGAAATTGTTTTAATGAGAATTTCATATTTATATGTATTTATACCTTCTGTAATGAGTTTGGATTTGGTGAACATGGTTCAAGGTAATGGGTAACTACAGTTCAATGTGCTTGGTTTTTTTTCTTCCAAAATTAAAATCTATGCTTTCATTAAAGCCCACAATTT
This sequence comes from Chaetophractus vellerosus, assembly GCA_004027955.1. Lineage (NCBI taxonomy): Eukaryota > Metazoa > Chordata > Mammalia > Cingulata > Chlamyphoridae > Chaetophractus > Chaetophractus vellerosus. The sequence goes on along the minus strand of PVKH010012184.1, from coordinate 11,829 downwards.
TTAACAAAAACAGTTGATTTGCAACCATTTCTTTCAGAGATTTATGTGTTGCTTGGGAATTTTGTTGTTTATATAGTGATTACAAGCTCTAATTACATTAAGTAAACTGAGAAAGCATGTCACAAACTGGTTTTAGCAATAGCTATATTTTTACATATCTGCCTTTTTAAAAAGCTGGACTGGGTATCTTATTTTACCCAGTAATATCTCAATTTCCTCAATAAGTAAGTCAGTAAATTGAATTTATAGTTTATTTTGTCTTTCCTCCCATCAAATTATATGAATAAGAAATACTGCGGTCTCATAACATAATTCTATTTCTAAGAGAAAGAACATGCAAGTCTGTAGAATAGTAGTCAACTGTGATTTTGTCAAAACATATTTATTGAGCATCTACACAGGGCAGGGAACTATAGGAATGATAGAAATACATTTTGTCTGATGCCCTTGCTTTAAAGTAGAGTATATTTTAGGTAGAAATCCACATTTAGGTAAAACAAATAAAGCCCATGTTTTCTGACGTATATATCAAAGGCAATTCTAGTAGGTCCATAGATGGCAATTTAGGACCTCTGGACTTAGACATTTTCAAATAACAATGTTAAAAATGTGTTACAAAAATAAGTAAATAAATAATTCAAAGAAAGGAGAAAAAAAACATTAAAATTGCATTACAACCCTCCACAACTTAGGGTGTGCGTAGCAATGGGATGGTGCGCCCAATGGGGACAGGTAGGCACAGGTCAGGCCTTAGAGGGTCTCCCTGCTATGAGCACTGGGCAGTTATTCAAGGGTTTCAGACCAGGAGTGTGACTAGGGAGGAGGGTACAGAAGCAAGAAATGTTCAGGAGGCAGAATGGTCAAGACTTGGTCGCTGACTGAATGTGACATAGTGAGAAAAGGCTTCCAGGTTTCTGGCTTGACTGATGAGGTGGATGAAGGTCTCATCCATTTAAAAGGGGAAATAAGAGAAATGCATATGGGAGAAAACATGATTTCCTTTCAGGTATGTGAGTTTGAAGTGATTTGGAGGGCATCAAGAAGAAATGTCCACGAGGCAGTTTGGTTCTTTGGAACTTTGGGGAAGAATTCTTTGCTAGGATTAAAATTTCAGATTCATTAAATAAATGAGACTCATTAGCATATAAATTGCATTAAAATCATGACAGTGGATGAAATTGCACAGGATACCCAATAAATGTTTATAGGTCTAATGAATAAATGAATAAGAGGGAGATGAAAAGAGAGAAAACTAAGGGGGAATTAAGAGCTCCAAGATAATGGAAGAAATGCCAAGACAAATTGTACCTACTCCATAAATTTCCCTAGAATTGTCTTTGGTCATGGGAGCATATAGGTATATGACTAAAAATGGAATACAAAGAGAAATAAAGGGCATATAGAGTAAATGAAGTTTTTATTTGATAAATATATAATTGATTAATTGGAGATTGCAAAATTGGCCATTTCTGAACCGATGATACTTGAGTAGATTGTGAATTTACATTGCTATGCAGCCATGAGCACACACTATTCATGAAATATGTGTGTTACCCCTTCAGAGAATTTGTTCTCTGAGAAAAGGAAAAAAAAAATAACATGAAGTTTGAGAGGTATTATTAAATGACAGGTAAGGGCACAGCTCTAGAACAGTGTTTTTCACTCTTCTTTCATTATCTGCCCTAAGGTGATTTTTTGACATTTTCCCCCTAATCCTCCCTCCTCCCCCACGAAATTTTAATACCACAGATGTACAACTAGATATCTGTTTATGCACTGTGGTCCTTGGGAGGGCCACAAACCATTGTAATACCTAAGATTTTTTTTAACCCCTAAGCATCAATTTTCAGTCCTTTGGGAACGATAGCAGCCCTGTTGAGAATGCATGCTCTAGAGAATCATGCTCCCAGAACTTAAATCGTCGCTGTACTGCTTTTGTGCTGTGTGACCTTGTGCAAGCTGTTTAACCTCTCTGTACCCCAGTGTTCTCTGTAAAATGGAGATAACAATAGTACCATCTCATAGGAATATTGTGAAGATTAAGGAAATTCATATATGTAAAGTACCTTGCAAGTCAAGAATATAAGCATTAGTAACTAGTCCTTTCCTCCTCTTTTCTCTCTCTTTAGTTTATTTCCACCTTATCTTGTTGCACTGGTCTCTGTGAATGATCGATTTGTACTTGGTTTCTGCTTATAATTCGGAAAACATTTTATTATTTTTATTATCCATGATGATTCTTCCTTTCATTGGTTTATAAGAATGGCTTGACTTCATACCAATTTCATTGAACTATTTTATAAAGTCATATTTCAAAGGAGGGAAAAAAGAGGTAATTATTTTCTTAAAACGTAGGTACCAGTCTTCAAAGACTCTGATTTTATTTCCATGCCTCATATTATTTTTGTTTTAGTCTAATGTCTAGACATTATTTACAACTGCTACCAAAATTCTGGATGAAATCAGAAATATTTGGTACATTCTTTAATTAAAATTTAAAACTTGTCCAGATGTTTAGTGTTATGTGGTCATTGTTCATTATATAGGTGGAAGTCAGTTGAGGCTGAAGTGAGTGCCCACTTTTGGAGGTAACCTGTAATTCAGGATCACATAGCATTTCTAGGAAATTTCAAAGCACGGCAAAGTCTTTTAAGCCCCAATATAATTGTGAAGTTGGACACTTAGTTATCGGTGGTTTCATGTTCCCCTTGTCTATGGACCATATATCCAGATTCAAGATCTCTCCAATTTGGCTTAGAAGTAACAGTATTTTGACATAAATTTTCCAGTTTATCTTAGATTGTCGGAACCCTTTATGCACCACATAGAACTACTATCAGCTTAACTATCAGTTTTTTTTTTCAAGTTCTTTTTTTTTTTTTTAAAGATTTATTTTATTTTATTACATATCTCCCCTCCCCTCCGTTGCGGTGATGCGCTGAGGTCGGTCACTGCGCAGGTGCGGCTTTCCCCGCTTGTGGGCAGCTTCTGCTTCTATTCACGGCCGGCTCTGCTTCAGTTCGCGGGTAGCTGGCTGTGCTCCATTCGCGGGCGACCTGCCCTGCCCGTGGCGGCTTTGCCCTGCCCACGGCGGCTCTGGCCTACCCATGGCGGCTTGCTCTTCTCAAGGTGGTCTGCCCGCTAGGAGAGGTCCCCGGGAACTGAACCTGGGGCCTCCCATGTGGTATACCGGCACCCTATCTTCTGGGCTATATGGCCAGCCCCTATCAGTTTTGATAATGAAGAAAAGAAACAATGCCACATATTGCTGAACTTAATCAGAACCAGAAATGTTGATTAAACTCAATATACTCAAAACATTTATTGAGCACTTACCAGGTATGGAATACAAAGATGAATAAGCTCACATGCCTGACAGCGAGCCCCACGGAAGGGAGACAATCATGTATGAAAATAACCATAATAGAAAGAGAGAAAGCAACAAATTGACAAACAATACAGACATGATCGAAGTTATTTGGCACATAGGGGAACAACACATTTGGATGAAGGAATTGAGAAAGGCGTTTGGAGAAAGGAGGCATTTGAAAAGGGCCTAAAGGATTTGGAGGTCATTGACTGGTGGATGGGGAAGAGCATTTTACGATAAATGTCTTGGCATACAATGTGGCTCCTTAACTTGATATGAAGGTTAGTCTATGTGTCACCTTGTCTAGGCTATCGTATCTAGTTATTTCATCAAACACTAATCTAGGTGTTGCTGTGAAGGTATTTTGTAGATGTTAATATCTAGAATCAGTTGGCTTTAAGTAGATTACCCTCCATAATGTGGGTGGGCCTCAACCAGTGAGTTGGAGGACTTAAGAGCAAAACCTGAGGTTTCCTACAGAGGAAGAAATTCTGCAGCATCAACTCCTGCCTGGCTTTCCAGCCTGCCGGCCAGCCCCCTACAATTCTGTATTAGTCAGCCAAAGGGGTACTGATGCAAAATACCAGAAATCTGTTGGCTTTTATAAAGGGTATTTATTTGGGGTAGAAGCTTACAGTTACCAGGCCATAAAGCTTAAGTTATTTCCCTCATCAGTCTATTGCCACATGTTGGGGCAAGATGGCTACCAAGAGTTAAGGCTTCCTGGGTTCCTCTCTTCCTGAGGATCTGTTTCTCTCTGAGCTCAGCTGCTGTGCTCTCGCCACAAGGCCAGCTGTAGACTATCAGGCGACCAGCGCTGTCTCTCTCTCCGGGGCTTCTGCTGTGTCTCAGGAGCCGTCTCCATTCCTCTGTGTTCTCCTGTGTTTTCACTTCCCAGGCTCCAGCTCAAAACTCCAAACTCCGTTCTCTGCCATACGGTTTCTCTGTGTGTTCCCGCCCACCAAGGGTGTGGGGACGCAATGTCCTACTGATGTGGCCCAATCAAAGCCTTAATCATTATTTAATCAAGTAAAAGTGAAACCTCTGAATCCAATATAATCTAATATGCCCGGAAGGACAGACCAATTTACAAACATAAACCAATATCTATTTTTGGAAATCATAAACAATATCAAACTGCTACAAACTCTACAATCTTGTGAGCTGATTCCTTAAAATTAAGGTCCTGTTTCCCTGGAAAGCCCTGGCTGATAAAGGTCCTGCACAGTCTGCTGCCTGCTTTCTCCCTGGAGCCCCACCTGAACCACGCACCTTCCCTCTCTCTGGTCTGGCTGTGCAGGCCTGTCTCTGTTCCTGGGGCCCTTTCTCCTGCCAATGATTTCTACATATGCTGTTCCCTCTGCCTGAAACAACATTTTCAAAACCTGTTTGCCTAGCTAATACCTAATTATCCTTCAGATCCCAGCCCAAGTGCCACTTCCTCAGGGAAGGCTTCCATCACCTCTCTGAAACCAACTCCTCTAATACTCTTTTTATTATTATTATTTTAAATTTAATACATATCCCCCCCTTTTTGCTTGTTCTCACTGTGTTCATCTTCTGTGTTCTTCTGTGTCCACTTGTCTCCCCCCGCTGCGGCAACCCGCCGAGTCAGCTCACTGCGCGGCAGCCTGCCTGCTTGCATAGGCTTGCCTTGCCCGCGGCGGCTTTGCCCTGCCTGTAGCGGCTTGCCTTTCTCAAGGCGGTCTGCCCGCTCGAGGAGGCCCCGGGAACTGAACCCGGGCCTCCCATGTGGTAACTGGCACCCTACCAATTGGGCTACAGCCGGCCCCTCCTCTAATACTCTTAAACCACTCGATTAATATCTGTCTGTCCCAGAGGATCATAAGCTCTATGAAGGCATCGGGGTTTTTCACCTTTGTATTACTTGCACCTAGCACAGAGTCTGGCATCTATCGGGTGCTCAATAATTAGTTGTTGAATAAATAAATGAATTAATATGAGCCAAGGAAAACAGAAATGTGAAAAAAGCACAGAGTATGTTTGGAGACTGGTGAGAAGCCTGCCTGGTTGGGTTGAAGAAAGAATTATCAAAGTTATGCTCTGAGATCATAATGATGAACAAGTTGTACAGAGGCATTTTTCTGGTAAAATTTAAAATGGCTGTAAATTCCCAATGCATTAAAAAAACAAAAGATTGATGGATAGTTCTATTTAAAGTATTTCTCCTACATATGTTTCTTAAACATTTGAAGACTATCACAGCATTTCCCCCCCAGCTAATAACCAGTAGTGAACAACAAAATAAATGAACGTATAACAAATACACATTAGGAGAAAAAAAGTTAATCACAATTAATTTGACAGCATGATTATTATGGACATGTGCTCCTGGATATTGTATTGTGCATAGATACAATAATCATATTTTCATGGGATAAGTTATTACTACTTGGTGTGATTCCCCTTTCATGGCAAAGATATAGAAAGGGTTGGGCCAGAATCAAATATATGTAGGGAAAATTTAAGTTCAATAAATTATCCAGATAGCTTGAAAAATTATAATTTGCAACAGTGTAGACAAAATATGTGGATAATAATACGAAATTTTTATTTCCCACCCAATTGTTTTAGAGTTATATACTCCTTCAATAACGCAATATCACTGGGCTAACTTTACATTATATAAGTACATATTGCTTTTGCTACCTATTAATTATCTGAAAATAACTTAGGATTTAACAAATTACAACTGCAATAATAATTTCTATTTATTCAGGGAATTTCACTCTATTTTTTGTGTTGTAAAAAAAATTTCCCAGTTTTATTTTCTAATTCAAAAATTAAGACTATATTGTGGTTCAAAGCTCTAGTTTTTTCTAGGATTGCTTTATTTATTTATTTATTTATTTATTTATTTATTTATTTATTTATTTGCCCATTGTATTTTCCTGAAGTATTCATTTTATTCTTTTTTCTTCCTGTCTTTTATTTAATCATTAAATTATCTTATTTGGCTTTATACTAAAATAACCCAATATATTATACTGACCTCACCAAAGCTAGACATGTGTACAGCATTTACTTAATTGAACCTTTCTGGCTTGTCTTATTCTATATTTAAGCCTCCATTATGCAATGCTATTTACTTGATTTATTGGGTTTGGCTTACATGTTTTATAAATTGTGACTGTTGGGAAAATTTTAAAGAGATTGACTTGGCCTGATTGGGGAGTTTTACACCGAGGACTCATTGCCATAAAGGTTACTTTTTTTTTTTTTTTAAGTATCCATTTTAGTAAGGACCTTGATCTAGGAGTGAATAACACAGACGTCTAGAAGGTAGGACAAAGGGTTTCTTCCAATTAAAGATTTTCATCCCAGTATCAGAATTTGGTTAAAATTTACACAGAAGATTATGTCTACCTGGTATCAAACACCAGCACAAGGGTCTGGAAATTAATTCACTAGGATGTTTCAGAATATCTCAATAGAGGACATTATGTAGGACCCAAGTTTAAATCATTTTTATGTTGCCCTCTTTCCATTCAGAAATTTTGTCTTCTGCCTGAGTCCTTTTCTAAGAGCTTGTACTCTTTTTCTAAAACTTTCTTTATGTAAAACAGGTAGAGTGATGGTTACCTCATTAAAGAAGTTTAATGAGGATTACTATGTATAGGTCCTTTAATATCTTCTGGTAGAGGGGATTAATTCAATATAAAATACTGCTTTTGCTTTCACCTGTGGTTTGAATTCCTTATCTTATATGGCTATTGCTATACTTAGTAATATATGGAATGCTACTATGTGTTGAGCACTGAGCTAAGTGCTAGAGAGTCAAAACTAAATTCAACATGGTCCCTGCCCTCAAGGAACTCTCAGACTAATAGGAGAAAAGGATAGAGCAATGGTGATGTGTCGAGGTGTACAAGTAACATTCAGGAAGGGCAGTGGGCAATGCTACCCAGCCAGTGGGAAAGGGAATCAGGGAGACTTCAGAGAAGAGGCCACCCTTGAGCCCAGTCTTATAAGAGAGGTGGATCTAAACAGTCAGACAAGATGGGGAAGGCTTTCCAGGAGAGGAAACAGCACAAATGGAGAAGTGATACCTCCTAATTCATTCAATCATTCAACAAGTATTTACTGAGGACATTCTATGAATACAAGACATGGCCCTGCCTCAAGAGGTGTACTGTCTAGTGGAGGACTTGCCAACAAGAAGATGATGTCAATTCAGTACAGGAAGAATCATAGTAGAAGGAATTTTGTGGTGATAGGGAGCACAGAGGAAGGACTCCCAACCCAGATGCCTCACCCAGCTTGACTTAAGGTATCCCTCTACTTGGTGACTTCTGCTGCCCTGCTCCAACCTAGAGCCTCTTGGACCAAGCTGAGCTGAGTCTATTTATCCTGACACTGCAATCTGGTTTTCAAGTTTACTATATCAGAATGTCTGCCCTGTGCTGTACTCTTCTCCAGCCCTGACTCCACCTACCCCAGGTGCACCTATGGTCTGCTTTGTGCCCAGGGTCTCAGAATTTAGATATTGTGTCATTTGGACATTTGTGAATCCCAAAAAGAGAAATACTATGTTTGTAAACTAATCTATTCCTCTGGGTATGATAATCTTTGATTATATTAAATTCAAAGGTTTTAAGTTTACTTGATAAAATCAATTTAGGGCTTTTGATTTGACCGCATCAGTAGGGCGTGACTCAGGTTGAGTCCCTGTACCCTTGGTGGGCGTTTATAAATGGATACTCACTCAAGAAGACACAAGAAGAGAGAGAGCTCTGTCATGTTTAATCCTGGGGCTCCGGGGAGAGATGAGCCATTCGCCTGATGGTTTGTAGCAGAAGAGAACAGAGCAGCTGAGCAGCTGAGAAGGCCTGGAAAGAAACAAGCCCTATGCCAGAGGCTGATATAGGAAGCCCTGAGAGACAAGGTAGAGATCGCCGCCATCTTGCTTCAATACATGGCAGCTGACTTTGGTGAGGAAGTACCTCTTAGGGTACCTTGAGTTGGATTTTCCATGGCCTTGGGACTGTAACCTTTTGACCCAAATAAATATTCTTTATTAAGCCAACAGATTTCTGATACTTTGTATCAGCACCCCTTTGGCTGACTAGTACAATGCCCATTCAAGTTTGAAATACATGGTCTAGCTCACACATTCAGGTATAGCTCCAAGTCAATTTTTAAAGGGCTGAAGAGAACATTTACTAAATTACTTTGATGTCTTTGTCCTCACTTGGACATATATAACATAGACCCCTCAAGCAACATACCTGAAACTATTTTTCCCTTTGTTCTAACCTCAGCAGAAATGAAAATAGATGGTCACCATCCTTTCTACATTAACCTTTCAGAAACTTTTGAAGTGCATGGTTTCGTTAGCTCGTATCTAACCTGAAAAAATGTTTGCACAAAAAAATCAAGTTTCTTGGGTTAGAAAAGCACAGAGCACATTCCTAATTGTGAAATACTGGGTCAAAGTTTTCTTCTAAGCATTAATTTTCTTCTTTAAGTAATGCTTTGTCAATAGCTACTGACTTCTGGCTTGCGTAAAGGTCTTACCTTACAATGGAACATTGCAATTCCCACATAACAAGACTTTTTCCTTTGCCCCAAAGTCTTTGATAACCACTGTGTGTAGACTCTTCTCCTGGAGAATGATTCTAACTTGTCCTAGGGTAGGAATGGCTCTCCTTATATATCTTCAGAGACACCACTATGTTGAGCACAGTGCTTCCAAGATGGTGAAGGGATCAGAGTTGGATTCTAATGTCCCGATTTTATTATCTTAGGGCCCCCCCAAATAAAAACAGTGGCATTGACTCAAGAGTAAGCATTTAAGGGTGAGCACCCATAAATTGGCTCATTGTATTTTAAAAAAAAAAAGCTTGAAAAATCTTTATACTAGCAAAAACACAGAACACATAAAATTTTTAGGCTTTCCTCAAAGACATAAAAAGTCACCATATTAATAAGCATATTATATTCTTCTAATTATTCTGTAACTTACAGGGGTTGCTATCTTCAGACAGCCCTGGAGTTCTGCATACTTGCATAGATTTTGTAACTTATTAAAGGACATGAGCATTCTGCCTAAGGCAAACTGGTCTGTGCATAGTTCCCTGAATCTGTCAGGTACATGCCCACATCTGTGCCTTTGGCGTTTGTTTCCTCCTGCCTGGAGGGCCTCACCCCTGTCCTCTCTGTGTACATTCTGCTCTTCTTTCAAGATTCAGTTCAAGTCTGAACACCTCCAATAAATCCTTCCCAATTATCTGAGTTCTTGGCAACTCATCCCTTTTCTGGGCTCCCATACCTGTCCACTGATTTAGCCCTTAGTTACGTTAAGATGGTTTTTTCTATTTATGTATATATCCCATTTCCTCATTTAAGCTGCTGCTTCTTCAGGGAATAAACTAGACAATTTATTTCATTGACTTCCCTCCCCACAACCCACCCGCAGTAGTCCTGGAAAGATAATGAAGTAGCGAGGTGAGCCACTTCCAAGTCTACTTTAAGGCTCCTGGGAGCCTTAAAAAAACCACTCAAAAGGTTTTCTTCCATGAACAAGATAAAATTTTTTAAAATTACATGTTTGCATTCTGAGTCATCTTCTAATCTTTAATATAAACTGCACATTACTCTAAAACAAGGTTTTCATCATATTAGCCTCATATTCAAAATGCTTCACTAATTACCACAACTCCAAAGGCTAAATGTAGGCCTGACATCGAAGCCCACACCATCTGATCAAAGCCGCCTTCTAGGGACACCGCTCACTACTTCTCCATGCAAACTCCTGCTCCAGTTGGTAAAATCTTTTCACTGCTTCCTAAATTAAAATACAGAATTTTGCCTTTGTTTTTGCCCTTTGCCAAAGATGCTTCCCCTCCCGCTCTCTGCAAAGCAAATCCTCATCACTGCAAAAGTCGGCTCAAGCCCAGGTCTCCTTTGCTGTCTATCCCACACGTGACTCTTACTGTACAAGACCTTGTGTTGTTTTTTTTTTTTTAAAGATTTATTTATTTTATTACATATCTCCCCTCCCCGCCCCGCTGCAGCGACGCGCCGAGACTGGTCACTGCGCAGGCGCGGCTTTCCCCGCTTGTGGGCGGCTTCTGCTTCCATTCACGGCCGGCTTTCAGTTCGCTGGTGGCTGGCTGCGCTCCATTCATGGGCGACCTGCCCTACCCGTGGCGGCTTTTGCCCTGTCCGTGGCAGCTTTTTGCCCTGCCCACGGCGGCTCTGGCCCGCCCATGGCGGCTTGCCATTCTCAAGGCGGTCTGCCCGCTAGGAGAGGTCCCCGGGAACCGAACCCAGGGCCTCCCATGTGGTATGCCGGTGCCCTATCCACTGGGCTATCGAGCCGGCCCCAGTACAAGACCTTGTGTTGCTAGTTACATCATTTTGTGTCCAGTATGTAACTAAGCTGCAAATTCCTTGAAGGCAATGTCAATCGTATATCTTTCCACTTGAGCCCCTTGAGGACAGGGCCAATGTTCTAGGCATCTATGAATATCCAGGGCCTAATACAATGGCTGGTATACGGTAGGTACATAATAAATATTTGCAAATGAATGAAGGAATGAGTGAACTGTGCTAAAGGGGTACAGGGCTCAAATGTGTCCTTCTCTGAGCAGCCTCAAATTGAAAATATTACAGAAGTACAACCAATAGCCTGAGACTGAGAAAGCGATCTTTGTTGTCAGGCAGCCAACTCTGGCCCCAGATGTCTTTGTAATGTGGATCATTTTAGCATCAGCTGGCAGGCAGGCACACTTCTGTATGAGCCCTTAGGGTCTTGAGCAATTGCCCCCACTTGCCATCTGTGGGTAATTCTCTATTTCTTCCTTCTACCTGGTATATATAGTGCCTGGAACACTGTCCACACCACAGTGGATGCTCGATAAACATTTGAATTAAGGAACAGCTTTTGAATTACTAAGAAATGCTCAACCAAGTTGTTCCCTGAGATGGATAATGCTATATTTTTATTGTTAAAAGAATAACATATATCTCGACTATGTCTGTGGTCACACAAATCGATACGTGACAAAATTGCATAGAACTAAATATATACACACACACAGCAATTCTCCTGGGGCATTTATCCCAGAGAAATGAAAACTTATGTTCACACAAAAACCTGTATACAACGTTTATAACAGCCTTATCCATAATAGTCCCAAACTAGAAATAAATGCCCTTCAATGGGTGAATGGTTAAACAAATTGTGCTACATCCACACCATGGAATACTACTCAGTAATGAAGAGGAACAAAATATTGATACACACAGCAACTTGAATGGATTGGGGGAACTATGCTGAGTGAAATAATCCAATCTCTAAAAGCTACGTACTGCCTGATTCCATTTTAATATGATTGTTGAAATGACAAAATGATGGAGATGAAGAACATATCAGTGGTTGGCAGGGATTGGGGAAGGAGGTGGGATAGAGGTGACTGGCTATAAAAGGAGAG
>PVKH010012183.1:0-17394 GCA_004027955.1 Chaetophractus vellerosus | reverse complement strand
CTGCCCTGCCCGTGGCGGCTTTTGCCCTGTCCGTGGCAGCTTTTTGCCCTGCCCACGGCGGCTCTGGCCCGCCCATGGCGGCTTGCCATTCTCAGGGCGGTCTGCCCGCTAGGAGAGGTCCCCGGGAACCGAACCCAGGGCCTCCCATGTGGTTTCCCAGCGAGCTCTTTATCCACTGAGCTATCTAGCCGGGCCCCCATTTCACTGTTGATGGAATTCTGGGTTGTTTCTAGTTTGGGGATCTTAAGATGTCAGGAAAAATTGTGAATACCTTTGAAATGGGGAAAAGATTACTATGTATTCTTTCAATTTCTAAGAGTTGTCTAGTGGGCCCTTTGGGATTATCTGATTCTGTAGGGATCTGCACCTCTGCTTTTGGGCTACTTTACAATTCTATAAATTGCCAAAAACTGATAATAATGCAGTTGATTCTTATCCATAGAAATGCAAATGAATTTTGTCATGTAGAGATGTAATTTAATTAACGTGAAGAAAAGATGGATCCAAACAATACATTTCAGTGCCAACAGGACAATAACCAGCAAATTAGCAAACTCATTTCAGCACTCCTAATTGCCTATGTATCTGTTCTTCAGATTCTCATTTGAATAGCTCTAACAACTTGCCAAATCACTCATTAATTCATGGTTAAATAAAATCTAAGGCACACGTTCATTTTATAACTATGAGAACAATGATTTTACCATTTTGAAAATAGCATCTTAAAGAATACTGCCATGCATACTCTTTTTTTTTCCTTATATACCATGAATATTCTTTAACATGTCCTTTAATAAACATGTATGTGCATTTCTTTGGGGTATATACCTAGTAGTGGAATTGCTGGATAACAGTCTAGGCATATGTGCAGCTTTTGAAGATTTTAACATAATAGTTTTCTAACTAAATTGTATCAATTTACACTCCACTAGCAATATATGACATCCTAGTCAACAAAGTTATCAGCCATTCTGGTGGGTATGTCATGGATCTCACAGTAGTTTAAATTTGCATTTTTCTCATGACTAAGGAGGTTGATTTGAACATCTTATATGCTTATTCACCAATTACCCTATTTCATGAAATGACTGTCTTGTCCAATTGAGCTGCCGAGTTTCTAAGAAATTATGTATTTAAATCTATTATACACAGCAAATGAACTGCATAAATCAGTCTCCTCTGGAAGAGCAATACGGCCTCAAACTAATATATATAAGCAAGCAGCCTTTACTACAATGGTCCTCCATTAGGGCAGATTCTATAATCCTTTTGTCCTGAAGGAACTCTGATTTCCAGAGGTAGATATGATAGGGTGTAGAATATGGGTAAGATATAAAAGCTCATTTCATCAGTTCTGGAAAAAGGTAATTTTTTGTACTTCATCAAATTCATACTTTAATTCTTTTTTTCTTAACAAATGGATTAATACATATTAATAAATCATATAATCATCCAAAGTGTACAATCAATAGTATTTGGTATAATCTCATAGTTGTGCACTTATCACTTTAATCATTAGTAGAGCATTTTCATTATTTCAATAATAATAATAATAAACAAAGACAAAACAAGAAAATACTTCACCTCTCAATCTGTTTCCCCAGATGTATATAGCTACTATTTCTGGCTATTCTTGCACAATTATTTATTTATTAAGCAGTTTTATATCTAAAGTGTACAATCAATGGCTTTTCGTATAATCACAATGTTGTGCATTCATCACCACAAAAAAAAATTTAGAATTTGATGAATGCACAACTATGTGATTATACCAAATACCACTGATTGTACACTTTGGATGAATTGTTTGCTTTATTAAAATGTATCAATAAAATTGACTTGTTAAAAAAGAAGACATAGCAATAAAAACTAATACAAATTAAACTCAGAGAGGAAAAAAACCGAATGAGAAAAAATACCTTTCACATCATAGAATCCTCTGGTTAGCTACTGGTAATTAATGGCTCTGGGGAGGGGTTGGAAAAGGGATAAAAGCAACCAATATCTGAGACCCTGGAATTTTTATTCTTATTCCCAAAATCATGGCAAAGTACATACAATATGTTAGATCATCAGTTAAACAGATCACAAATATTACTGGAATAATGAAAATGCTCTGGGAATGAATGGGGTGATGAATGCACAAATATGTGATTACACTGAATACCACTGATTATACTCTTTGGATGGATTTATGCATTATTAATATGTAACAATAAAATCGATGTGTTAAAAAATATGTATCACAAATAAACAAAAGTAATGATTCTAAAAGTAGGTGCTAAAATGAAGATGATCTACATCTAACAAGGCAACTGTACGATTAAATTATATATTTGAAAGTATGCAGCACTGAGTTGGCATTCAATGAATGACAGTTCCCATCAACACCACCCATTACCAAAACTTTTCCATCATCCCATAGTAGTACGACATTATGAATGTAATGTTTACATGTTTGGTTTAAAGTGTTTAAAATGGGAAATTTTGTGTCATATATGTTACCACTATAATTTAAAAAAAAACTGTGTAAAACAAAAAACAACAAATAGTACTTAAACTAAGAAAATGCTTGTTGAGTGAGCTAATGAATAAATTTTTACTTTGAATCTGTATTGGTTTCCTAAGTTGGCAGAAATAACTACCAGCCTCATTGTTTTACCTTAGAGATACTTAGCATATTATACCTTTCCCCCACTGTTCTCACAGCATGTTATTAATATTTAATAACTGGAAATTTGTTATAATCCCATGTCACAGAACACATTTTGGTACAACGCAACTCTTGAACTCTCCCCAGTACCCAGTGGTACATTATTTCCTAAGCTTTACAACCCATGTGAAACGGGGCTGTAAGTGGTAAGCAGCATTTCATCCCTTCAATCTTTTAATCAATTAGTCTTCAGACTCCTTCTCAAAGTCAAGCCAGTCTCCACCCTCTCTGGTAAATAGTTCATTTCAACTTTTATGTGTTTAAATAAATTTTCACCTGCAGCATTTTTTCCTTATCACCATGTGTATATTTATCAATATTTTCTAATTATTTCACATGTGCTAATCATACAGACACAGCTGAACTTTAAAAGAGAAAACTGTTTCATTCGTTTTTTTTACTTAAAAAGTAACATCAGGGAAACGGATGTGGCTCATGCGATTGGGTTCCCGTCTACCATATAGGAGGTCCAGGGTTTGATTCCTGGGGCCTCCTGGTGAAAGGCAAGGTGACCTGAGGAGAGTTGACCCACACGAGTGCTGGTCCACACAGACAGCTGGCGCAGCAAGATGATGCAACAAAAAGAGAGACAGAGGACAGACAGTAAGAGATGCAGCATATCAGGGAGCTGAGGTGGCACAAGTGATTGAGCACTCCTCTCCCACTCCGGAAAGTCCCAGGATTGGTTCCTGGTGCCGCCTAAAGAGAAGACAAGCAGACACAGATAGAGCACACAGACAGCAGACAGCGAGTGCAAAACAACGATGGGGGAGGGGGGAAATAAATAAATAAATAAATCTTTAAAAATAAAATTAACAAGAATGAGTAGTAGGTATAGCTCAGTGGTTAAGCACCTGCTTCGCTTGAATGAGGTCCCGGATTCAATCCCCAGTATCTCCTAAAAAAAAAAGAAAGCTCTTGGGGAAAAAAAAGTAAAAACAACAAATTTTTTTAATTAAGGAGAAAAGGGAAAAATAGATGGAGAAAAGGAGGATGATATATGGTCTTATATCAAGGACGGCAGCAACACCATGCTACATCAGTGGTAAGAAGCTGTTCTTTGGAAAGTTCCTAAAATTAAAGGAAAAGAAAATGACTATTTTTTTGTTTCATTGTTGCATATTTAACTGCAAATGATTCAGTTAATGTCAGTGTCAGCATCTCTGTAATTTACACAGTATACCATCAAACAAACAAACAAAAATGCAAACCACAAAACCACCTAAAATGCAAACTTGTGAGGACCAACAATTTATAAAATAGATATTTGCTAACCACATAAAGGAGATTGCAACCTAGCCTGTAATATGGTCTTGACACTAATTTCAAAATACAAAATCTGAAGCAAGAGGGAAATGAGTTTCAAGAATATGAAAACCGCAGAACGCAAATAATGAATGGACCTTGTAATCATATTTTCACACTTCCAAAGTTTTACACAAAGAGGAGTATTTTAAGCCTTCTTTAACTTTTCCCTTTCAGCTTGATTTTTGAAAGGAAGATCAAAGAAAAGCAGTCTGAACTCACACGTTCCTCCAGTTATGCAACTCAGATTTAGACATTACACTTCAAAACCCCAGCCATTACTTCAGCACCCACCAATTCAAATATCTTTCCAGTCCTTTGAAGCAGACCTAATGGTAACTTCCATTTGCAAGTAACACTTCTGTAGTCAAAAGATCTTACTATGGATAGATGTTAATGTAAAACTACTCAGACTACACAGACACACATGCCTGGAGGCAGACTGGAAGGTGTTCAGAAGTCAATGTAACACCATTACAGAGAGTGTCAGCTTAGTAGCTGTCATAAACACTTCAAAATCACTCAGACAACACAAACTAGATTCATTTTAACTCATTATTTTATTACGTGCTGAATAGCTGTGCAATTATAGAGAGGACAAAGTGCTATAGATAAGCCAACATTGGCATATATATTTTTCCAATTTTATAAGACTAAGCCTGTTATATTTTATTGGTATTATAAACCTACCCTCACATAACCACTTACTGAAGAAGACAGTTTTATAATAGATACCTAACCAAAGAGAAAATGATTATATTAAACAGAGCCTAAATGTTTTTCCTGTAAGACTGACAAGATGACCAAAAATGATGGGAATATATGTAGCTCAATGGTTGAGCGCCTGCCTCCCATGTATGAAGTCCCAGGTTCAACCCCAGGTACCTCCTAAAAAAAAAAAAAGTCTGGTAACACCACTGGTAGCAGGATGTGGTACAACTGGAACTCTTAGATATTACAGATAGAATTAAATAATGGTAGGCCCTCTTTGGAAAGTTCATATAATTGCTAAAAGTTAAACATATGTCTACCCTAATGGCCAACAAATCCCTCCTAGGTATATATTAAGAATCCATATATCTACAAGAATGTTCATAGAACCTATATCCATTATAGCCCCAAACCAGAAACAACACAAACACCAATAAAAGAAAAATGTGTCACAACAATGTAAGGTGTTGTGGTGGGGCATATGGTAATTCTGAATGGTATGCATGTTTGTTTCATTAACTCACAAGTTCTCTAAGGAAAAAAAATTTTTAAAAACAAGATAATTCTGGTAATGAATTGTGGTATATGTAAACAGTGAATAAAACACAGTAATAAAAATTTTAAAATACAAACTACTACAAATGGATGAACTTAAAAAAAATTGAGAAAAAAAAACTTAGCAAAAGAAGACATACACAAAGGAGCACATTCTTTATGCTTCCATTTAAATGAAGTTCAATAAAGGCAAAACAAATCCGTGATCAGAATTGTGTTTAACTAAGGGAAGGTGGAATATTGACAGGGCAAACTCTCTGAGAAATATTTATGACCAGTGGTGGTTTCATTTGTTTATGTATGTATGTAAATACACACATATACAGACACAGGTAAAAAGACATCAAACTATAGATTTGAGATTTATGCTTTATATGGCATGTATACTATAACTTAATTTTATTAACAAACCTGACCTGGGTAAACTGAGCCTTCATTTCTTCATCTGTAAAATGAAAATAATAAGGAGCAGATGTGGCTCAAGCAGTTGGGCGCTTGCCTCCCACATGGGAGGTCCCAGGTTCAATTCCCGTGCCTCCTAAAGACAACGAGCAGACGCCGCAACCGCCACAACGAGCAGATGCCGCAACAAGCAGACGCCACAATGAGCAACCGCCACAACAAGCAGATGCCGCAACCAGCAGATGACACAGCCAGCAGACAATGCAGCCAGTGGGGAGCGGATGTGGCTCAGGCGGTTGGGCACTCGCCTCCCACATGGGATATCCTGGGTTCAGTTTCTGATGCTTCCTGAAAAAAGAAGACGAGCAGACAACAAGCAGACAGACGAGGGAGCCATTTCAGAGGGGGAAGAATAAAAATAAAAAATATATATATATAAAAAGAAAATAATATTAACTAGAAAATTAACAGGATAGTAGACAATGTGCTTCAACAATGCATAGAGAATTTGTAGTATTAAAATTATATCTAAAAAAAAAGAAATAAAATTATATCTAGTATTTATATTATGAAACTTTACTAGGCAGCACAAGTTTTCAACTCCCCCAGGCATCCCCATCATTCCTCAGTGCTCTATAGCACTTTATTCAGGCCCCATTTTGACACTGATCATATAGAACAGGGTTTCCCAAACTTGGCACTCTTGACATTTTGGATCAGATAATGTTTTGTTGTGGGGGCTGTCCTGTACATTGTAAGATGTTTATCAGCATCTCTGGACTCTACTCACAATAGCAACTCCCCAATCGTGAATCAAAAATATTGTATGGGGGCTGGCTGGATAACCCAGTGGATAGGGCGCCGGCATACCACATGGGAGGCCGCGGGTTCGGTTCCCGGGGACCTCTCCTAGCAGGCAGATCGCCTTGAGAATGGCAAGCCGCCATGGGCGGGCCAGAGCCGCCATGGGCAGGGCAAAAAACTGCCACGGACAGGGCAAAAGCCGCCACGGGCAGGGCAGGTAGCCCGCGAATGGAGCGCAGCCAGCCACCCGCGAACTGAAAGCCGGCCGTGAATGGAAGCAGAAGCCGCCCACAAGCGGGGAAAGCCGCGCCTGCGCAGTGACCAGTCTCGGCGCGTCGCCGCAGCGGGGGGGAAGGGGAGATATGTAATAAAATAAATAAATCTTTAAAAAATATATATATTGTATGAATGAGTTACTATGAACCAAACACATTGTGTAACATATTGTATGAATCAAAAAAAATGTATATGTATGAGTACTCCAATTAGAATAAATACATATGTATCCAGTACATTTGAGAAATGTATGTATTTATTCATCTGTGTTTACTTTTTAGTTTTTAATTGTTTATATTTTCAATTATTAAATGTACAAAATAAAGTTAAAAAAATTATACACCTTGATCAAGTGGTATTCAGGGGTGGTCCACCACAAGAAAATCAATTTTTTAAAAAAGATCATCTTGGGGCCGGCTGTAGCTCAATTGGTAGGGTGCTGGTTTACCACATGGGAGGCCCCGGGTTCGGATCTTGGGGCCTCCTTGAGCAGGCAGACCGCCTTGAGAAGGCAAGCCGCCATGGCAGGGCAGAGCTGCCGCGGGCAGGGCAAAGCCTCCGCGGGCAGGGCAGAGCCGCCACGGGCAGGGCAAGCTGCCCGTGAGCAGGCAAGGCCACCATGCGGTGAGCTGACTCAGCAGGTCGCCACAGCGGGGGGGAGACAAGCAGACACAGAGGAACGCAAAAATGAACACGGCAAGAACAAGCAGAAAGGGGGGGGATATATAATAATAATAATAAATCATCTCAATGCCGAAAAAGCATTTGAAAAAGTCAACATCTCTTCTTGATAAAAACACTTAGGAAACTAGGAGTAGAAGGAATCTTCCTCAACATAATAAAAGGCATATATGAAAAACCCACCGCTAACATCGTACTCAATGAGGAAAGACCAAACATTTACCCACTAAGATCAGGAGCTAGACAAGGATGCCCACTAACACCAATGTTATTCAATATCGGTGTACTGGAAGTTCTAGCTAGAGCAATTAGGTAAGGAAATAAATAAAAGGCATCCAAATTGGAAAGGAAGAACTGAAACATTCCCTATTTGTAGATGACGTGAGCCATAAAAAGGAATGAAGCTCTGATACATGTGAAAACATGAATGAACCTTGAAGACCTCCTATTGAGTGAAATAAGCCAGACACAAAAAGTCAAATATTTTATTATCTCACTGATATTAAATAATTGCAATAAGTAAAAGCTAGAATATAGATTACCAGGGGCCGGGAGGGAGAAGAGTGTAAGGAATGGGGAGTTAATTCTGTTTGGGGAGATGGAAATATTTTGGAAATGGATGGTGGTGATGGGAGCACAACATGGTGAATATAATTAACACCATGAATTTCTACATTTAAATGTGGTTATAAAAGGTGAAATTTG
Organism: Chaetophractus vellerosus; assembly: GCA_004027955.1. Lineage (NCBI taxonomy): Eukaryota > Metazoa > Chordata > Mammalia > Cingulata > Chlamyphoridae > Chaetophractus > Chaetophractus vellerosus. The sequence goes on along the minus strand of PVKH010012183.1, from coordinate 9,242 downwards.
ACATTGTATATATGTTACTAGAATAAATTTTTTTAAAAAACCATAGGACTGCATGACCCCTAATGAAAACTATGGAATTCAGTTAATATTATAATTATAATATTGTTTCATCAACTTTTAAAAAGGTACTCCAGTAATGCAAAGTATTAATTACAGAGAAAACTGTGTGTGAGACAAAATATGGGAATTATGTCTTTTCTGCATGATTTTTCTGTAGACCTACAACTTCTCTATTAAATTTTGAAATTTAAATGTCCTGGTTTTGCTAATTTTGCTGTAGATATATAAGATTGATAGTAGGCTTGTTTTTAGGAAATATACACTGAATTATTCATGGGAAAGGGAGGCATGATTTCTCCAGCTTACAAATGCTTCAGAAAAAATATGCATAAATAGATTTAAAAAATATTGAAAGGATGATAAAGCAAATAGGTAAAATGCCCATAATTGGTGAATATGGATAAAGGACATATGAGAGTTCCTCATACTAGAGTTTATGGCTAGTTTGTAATTATTGCAAAATATAAAACATTTTAAAAAACCCATAATAAGATACCAATACATACCCATCAGAATGGCTATTGTGATACTGACAATACAAGTGCTGATTAGAATATGGAGCATACTGAACTTCCATACATTGCTAATGGGAGTAATATTAGTAAATCACTTTGGAAAACTGGAAGTATCTACTAAAGTTAAACCTATACCTACCCTATGATGTAGCAATACCCTATGATGTAGCAATCCACTCCGAGATCTACTCCAAAAAGAAATAAATGCATATGACCACCAAAAACCATATACAAAAATATTTGGGAGGCAGATGTGGCTCAAGCAATTGCGCTCCCACCTACACAATGAGAGACACAACAAAGCAGGAAGCTGAGGTGGCTCCAGCAACTGAGGACCTCTCTCCCACATGGGAGGTCCCAAGTTTGGTTCCCAGTGCCTCCTAAAGAGAAGACAAGCAGACACAGAGAGCACACAGCAAATGGACAGAGAGAGCAGACAGCAAGCACAAACAACAAGGGGAGGTGGGATGAAAAAATAAAATATTTTTTAAAAAATGCTCACAGCAGCTTTATTCATAATACTCAAAAACTGGAACCAAAATATCAATGGTAAGATGGATTTTTTAAAAATCTGTTATATTCATGATAGAATACTACACAGTAAAAATAAGAACAAATTAGTTCTGCACATAAAAAGATGAATGTATCTCAGAGACAATAATTGAATCTCATAATGTTAAAAGAAAGAGGCCAGACACAAAAGAGTACATATTGTATTATATCTATAATCATATTTTTAGGAAGTTAGAAAATAGAGAAAACTAATCTATGGGGATAAAAGTCAAAATACTAGTTACAGGAACAGTATTGACTGGCAAGAGGGAAAGGGGAATGTAGTATATCTTAATCTATGTGATAGAACATGTAAAAATTCATCAAGCTGTACACCTAAGTGCACTTTACTTTTTGCTCAACAAAATTTATAAAAAAGAAAACATTACCTTTCACAGACACATTGGTCAACTTTTATACAAAGAATAACTTCCATTTTAGAGTAGAAAAACTGAAGAATCTCAAACAAGAGATTCTAATTAAATAAAATAAATTGCAAAAGTAGACTGTCTGCATCAAATCAGCAACAGTTAAATAAATAAAACCTCTATTAGAACACAAGGAAAAATTAAATTTCAGAGGGAAGACTTCTCTGAAGTTAGTTATAGGACATACCATAAGGAATAAGCTGTATATAAAAATATTTTCCTACACTAACACTGGTAGATTCTAGAAGTTATTTCAGTATTATTCTTCTCTTCTGCTATTACTCCCAGATAGTCAACATTCTTCAATGCATATGGCTAAAGAGGCTTCTATTATTTCTCATTCCAATAAGAAGAGATTAGATCAAAGAAAGTTCCTATCCTATTCTCAATGAAGTGAATTTTTTGACTGGTCTCCATATTCAAACTTTCTCTGCTTACCCAAATCACTGGCCTTCTATTGTTCCCAAATGAAAGCCATAAAAATTGTTTCCTGGCTAAAAATCTTAGCACAGCAAGGTCTACTGGCACCCAACTTCTAGTAAACAATAGACTAATTGTTATTTACCTTATATACGCCCTTGCATGTTTCCTTTCAAGGAAATATTTCCTCTCAGGGAACAGATGTATTTTTTTTTAGTTCAATGTGTTAGTGACACCTTGAGGCTAAAAGTATACTGCCTGTTTCATGAAATGCAACTGTCATCTTCTAGGAACTGTAAGGAATGAATTTTCAAGAATTATTTTTTATTTATTTTTAATGTTGCGCATTGATCACCACAAAAGATTTTAGAACAATCTCTTTACTCCAAAGAAGAAAAACTCCACACCCTTTAGCAGTTAGATTAGTGGTTATGTAGGTCTGGGGAAGGACTGCTAAAGAATGATTTTTTATGTATTAAGCATTTCATAAATGAGAACCTTTATTACTTATACAAGATATATTATACAATGCATATATTGTTGCCTTTCATAATTTTTTATTCTACCTTTTTTATTTTTTTTAACTTTTTATTTTGAACTACTTTCAAACTTACACAACAGTTACAAAAATAACACAAACCGGGGGCCGGCTGTGGCCCAATTGGTAGGGCACCAGTTTATCACATGGGAGGCCCCAGGTTCGGTCCCCGGGGCCTCCTCGAGCGGGCAGACCGCCTTGAGAAGGCAAGCCACCGCAGGCAGGGCAAGCCCCGCGAGCAGGGCAAGCCGCCGCGAGCAGGGCAAGCCGCCGCGAGCAGGAAGGCCGCCACACGGAGAGCTGACTCGGCGGGTCGCCGCAGCGGGGGAAGACAAGCGGACATAGAAGAACACAAAGATGAATACAGCGAGAACAAGCAGAAAAGGGGGGAATATATAATAAATAAAAAATAAATCTTTAAAAATTAAAATTAAAATTAAAAAATAAATAAATAACACAAACCTTCCACGCCATCCCTAGATACCCAGATACACCAATTTTAATATTTTTCACATTTGCCATATTATTCTGTTTATCAATCCATTTTCTGAACAGTTGATTGTAAGTTGTATACTGCACGATCCTTGAACACTCAATACTAGAATGTGCATTTCCTAAGATTAAGGACCTTATGTAATCACCTTAAATGGTTCAAGAAACATTTATTTAACATTAATATAAAACTTACAGTTGATAGTCTATTTTTTTCATATGTCCCAATAACGTCCTTTTGATCCTTTCTCCTAGTTTGTTAGATCCTATCCAAGATCATGTATTGGATTGTCATTGTCACTAGTATTGCAGTTCCCTCACCACCTTCCATTACTAAAACTTTCCCATATCCCCATTTCCCTGCCCCACACCCCTAGCAACCTATACTCTAATTTCAGTCTCTATGAGCTTTCATATTCTCCAATATTTTCTTTGTATTTACCATGGGGCTTAGATTTAACAACTCAAATCTCTAAACAGTCTTATTTACTTTAATACCAACTTAACATCAATAGTATATGCAAATTATGTCCCTATACCCCTCTGTGCCCACACTTTTATGTAGTTCTTGCCACAAATTACATGTTTATACATTTTGAGTCCAAAACCACTGATTTATCATTACTCTTAATGCACTTGCCTTTTAGATCCTGTAGGAAGTAAAAAGTAGAGTTACAACCAAAAATACAATAATGCTGGCATTTTATATTTACCCATGTCGTTACCCTCATCAGAGATTTTTATTTCTTCATGCAGCTTCAATCTATTTTCTATTGTCTGTCCTTTCCTTTCAACCTACAAAACTGTCTTTAGCATCTCTTGTAAGCCCTGGTGGTGACGAACTCCTTATAGCTTTTGTTTATCTTGGACAATCGACCCAATTAAAAAATGGGCAAAAGACTTGAATAGACATTTGTCCAAAGAAGAAGTACAAATGGCAAAAAAACACATGAAGAAATGCTCAACATCACTAATGATTAGGGAAATGCAAATCAAAACTACAATGAGATATCATGTCACACCTATCAGAATTGCCACTATTAAAAAGACAAGAGATTACAGACAGGAGATGATTTCCAAAGGGCAGGTGGCAGAAACTGGCCCTGGAATGTAGGATCAGTGAGTAGGCCTTTAAAAAATCTTTTTTTAAAAAATTGAGGTAATTTTATACAATAAAATGCACAGGTCTTCAATGTGTGTTTTGATGACTTTTAACAAATGTATACCCTCTGAAACCAACACCCCAATCCTACATTCCAGGGCCAGTTTCTGCCACCTGCCCTTTGGAAATCATCTCCTGTCTGTAGCCTGAGCTAGCCTTGTGGCCCCACAGAGTGCTGGGAAAATTCTACATCACCATAAAACAATATTAGAAAACCTCTGGTAATAATAATCCAGTTTCCAAACTCTGATATTTAAATTTTTTAAGTAATGCATTTTATGCTTTAATTTTTGTTTTATATTATATATATATTAGAAACATATGAACTGACCCAGTAAGTACATGATTTTACAGGTATTTCTTATATGAGGCTAAGTAGATCTTTAAGAGTGAAAGACGTTGCTAGTTGCCTAGACTATATGTCAGCCTCTAACTTTGCTTTATTCACAGAATCCCAGTTTTGTTCAGGAAGCAATGCTCCCAGCTAAAAATACTCATCTCCCCAGACTCCCTTGCATCCAGGGGTAGCTGTGTGATCCAGTTCTGGCCAGTAAGATGTAAGCAAAAGTCTAATGAATGAGGATTTTAGGAAAACTATTGTTTTCCCGATAAAAAGGCCTTAATTGGCACATGCCTTTTCCCCTTCATCCCTCCACCCCATTCTCCTGACTCCCACCTTCTGCCTGAAAAGGGGATAAGATGTTTGCCCATCTCTGACGGTGAAAATGCTGAGGATGGTAGAGTAGGAAGGAATAAAGAGCTTATTTCCTTGAGGAACTGTCATTTTCCTGGACTTTCAAACTCTACTCTCTTTATTATGTGAAAAACAATCCCTTTTTTGATTAAACCAAGGCAGCTGGGTTTCTTTTGTAACCAGCCAAATCCAATCCTGGTACTGTAAAATTTAAAAATGTTCAGCTTACAAGATGTAAATCAACTATAAGTACAGGCGCACATGGTGATACAAAAGACATGAGTATGAGACTCAAAAGACCAGCATCTAAGGAACACTGGACTAGATCTCCTTGAGGACAGGGACCATGTCCAATTGTCAGTTACATTTCTTCCTGAGCCCAGCACGGGAACACAGGAGGTCTCCAACTTATATTTATTTAATATAAATTCCCTGCCAACCCAGGTAAGGAACTACGTTTCAAGAGAGTCTATATTCCAGGTCCAAAAATATATTTCCTCTACAGGAACTTGCCCCAGCAGGGACAGTGTGGTAGATGGAACTTTGTACCCAACATAGGCATGTCTTAATCTTAATCCACATTCCTGTGGGTGTGAACTCACTCTAAATAAGACCTCTTGAAGATGTTATTTTTAGTTATGGTGTGTTCCAACTGAATGAGGGTGGGTCTTAATCCATATTACTGGTAGTGATATAAACAGAAAAAACTGGAAGCAAGAATTGGTGAATAAAGGAAGAAGCCTGAAGTCAGCGAAACTGGAAGAACAAAAACAAGGAGAGAACTTGCCAAGTGATAGGAGGCACAGATGCGAGCTGAGGAAGCTCCTGAGAGAATGAACAGCCTTGCTGATGCCCTGACTGGGACTGGCCTCTGAAACCATGAGACAATAAATTCCCATTGTTTAAGCCAACCTATTGTGTGATATTTGTCATAGCAGCCTGGCAAACAAAGACAGATGGTCCCTGCATTTAAGAGCCTTTTCCTTCAGCCAAACTTAAATTCTTCCTGAGGTTATGTAAGGTTCCCATTCCCTTTTGATCTGTCCTTATTAAAAGCAGAGAATAATCATATGTTCCCTTTTGGAAAAGTATAAACTAACCCAGTGAAGACTCTGGAAGAGGGTTTTTCTGATAGTACCTCTGAGCTCACAGAAATTTACTGTATGTTTGCTTGGGGCTGGGGTGAGGGGACTGGGTTTGTGCATTGGTGTTGGAGCTGCCTTGCTCTGGTGAGAGCTGACTGTGCACATTTTTCCCAGCTCTCTTCAGTGACTTCACATGGAAAACCTGAAATCGGCTATGGCTGGAGTATTTATACCACGGAAATAGGTAAATGGCACCGATTAGGGCATGCCTCTCCACTGCCCCCATCCCAAGAACTGGTTGGTAAACAATTACCAGCACATCACCTCACTTACCTATTCGTTCCTCCCTCAAGTAACCAATGTCTCACCGGTAATGGCAGTAAACTTACTTTGGGGTAGTGAGTTATAGGATTTCAAGTGGCACCCTATAAATGATTGTGTTTGATCTCATATCTGCCCCAAGAGGTAGGCAGGGAAGTTGTTATTTGCCCCCTGTACTAGTTTTCCTATTGCTTCACAATTATCACAAACTTAAGTGATTAAAACAACCGAAATATGTTATCTTATAGTTCTGGAGGCCAGCAGTCTCAAAGGTATCTTACTGAGCTAAAACAAAGATGCCAGCAGGGCTGGAGGCTCTAGAGAAGAATCAGCTCCTTCCTTGCCTTTTCCAGTTTGTAGAGGTCACCCATATTCTAGGCTCAAGACTCTTTCCAACTCCAAAACCAGCAATCACATTGCTCCAACTTCTGCTTCTGTGGTCACACCCCCTTCTCTGATTCTGACTCTTCTGCTTCCCTCTTTCACTTGTAAGGACCCATGTGATTATATTGGGCCCACCTGAATAACCCAGGCTAACAGACCCCCATCTCAAAAGCCTTAATCGCATCTGCAAATTCCTTTTTGCCCTGTAAAGTAACAGATTCACAGTTTCCAGGATTAAGATGAGACATTTCTGAGGTCTCATTATTCTGTCTACTGCACCCCTTTTTCAGAGATGAGGAGACCAGCTCAGAAAGATGATGGTCCTGCTCAACTTCATGCTGCCATCAATGGCCAGTGCTCTTTCCAGTGCAGGGCAGCAGCCAGCCCAGGGGAGGGGCACATCTGAGGATAGACAGCCTCTGTGGTCCTGAACTGATGACTAGCCCCCTACTTCTGATAACTAAGCATTCTTAACTTGCCTTCCCAGCATCCCTGGGAGACTTGGGGGGCCAAAGTACAGTGACTTGAAGTGCCTTGGAGCTGGATTTGAATGTGTTGATTGAGACAAAACTGAGGACTTGCCAAGACACTTAGAGACATTCCCTTTCTCCTCCTCTTTAGGCACTCATCAGTCTACTTGGCCCCTTTCCTTTCTGGAGCTGAGCCTCCAGGCTCAAGACTCATCCTTCCATTTTCACCTTCCCATTTTAGGTGAAATAGTAGGGAAAGTACGGGGAAATATCAGGATGCCAAGACATTGTAAAGATGTCATCACTACTCAATTTGATTAGAAAGTGATGGTCTTGGGAATCCAAATTAGAAGTAGGAGTATAGAGTCCTTGTACACTGCTGAACTGGAAAGTCTGTGTCCTAATTCACAGTCTTCCTTCAATTTTCTGTATGACCATGGGCAAGCTACTTCTTGCACACCTTGGTTTCATCATGTGGATTGATGCAAGAGGCAGGTCATTCAGTGAAGTAGCCAAGTGCTGGATCTGCCCTCCCACTGCCTGAGTTCAAATTCCTGATTCCACCCATTGTTAGAAGGGTGAAGTTGGGCAACTTACTTCTCTGTGTCTCATTTTTCTTATCAATAAAATGGGATTGCTAATAATATCACCATCCTTAAAGACTTACTGTAGGGTTAAATGACATCATGTAGGTAATGTGCTTAACACAGTGTCTGGCACATAAGCCCTTGATAAAGGTTAGTAGTTGCTGCAGAATAGGATTCTTGAAGAGTGCTCCCTGGAAAAGTAGCAGCAGCCTCACCTGGGAAATTATGAGAAATGCAAATCCTCAGGCCCACCCAAGCCTACTGAATCAAAAACTCTGGGGCTGGAGCCCAGCAATATATGTCTTACCAAGCCCCCCAGGTGATTCTGATGTTGCCTGCTGAAGTTTGAGAATTGTGGGTATAGGTGGTTCTAAAATTCCTTCTAGTTCTGGAATGCTACGACTTCTTGAAAAAATACATTTACCCAAGGCCCAAGGAAGTTAATAAATCACTCATACCCATGCTCTTATTACAACATTTTTATGACATCCTTCTGCACACTGGGATCCGGAGATAAAGAGCAAAACAAGACATAGTCTTTGGCACAAGAAGTTTACAGTCCAACCCAATAGTCTTAACTTAACCTAAAAATTATGTTACTTATAAATTTGTTTATAGATAACCAAGTTTTGTTATAGAGAAAACAATGTCTTTTTAAAAAGGTATGTCTTTGTAGTTACATTTAGAGTATGATATTAGCTAAGTGACCTTGAGTCTCAACTTTTTTCATTGATAAAACAGGATTAATAACTATCTGACTAGTTTGTTGTAAAGTTTAATATAATTAAATGTGATGACATATATGAAATGTCCTAACATGTTATAGATGCCTAATAAATGTCAGTTTGGATCTCAATTTGAATCTAGTTCATAATTAAATTATTGTTGATGAATATTGATTTGGCTTTTGATGTATATTATTTATATGCAAAATAAAAGGAAAATTAATCAATGTTGGGGGAAAAAAAAAAGAGAACTACAAGTGTTGGAGAGGATGTGGAGAGATAGGAACACTTATTCTCTGTTGGTGGGAATGCAGAATGGTACAGCCACTGTGGAGGACTGTGTGGCAGTTCCTAAAGAAGCTTAATACAGACTTGCCATGTGACCCAGCAATACCACTACTGGGTATATACCCAGAACTGAGAGCAGTGACACAAACAGACATCTACACACCGATGTTCATAGCAACATTATTCACGATTGCCAAAAGCTGGAAACAACCCAGGTGTCCATCAACAAATGAATGGATAAAGAAACTGTGGTCTATTCAGACAATGGGATATTATGCAGCTATAAGAAGAAATGAAGTCATAAAGCATATAACAACATGGATGAACCTGGAGGACATTATGTTGAGCCAAGCAAGCCAGACACAAAAGGACAAATATTGTATGACTGCATTACTATGAACCAAATATATTGTGTAATATATTGTTTGATTCAAAAAAAATTTATATGGGGCCCGGCTAGATAGCTCAGTGGATAAAGAGCGCGCTGGGATACCACATGGGAGGCCCCGGGTTCGGTTCCC